>VMDO01022802.1:0-32759 GCA_007922755.1 Pedetes capensis | reverse complement strand
GACAGAAAAAGAATTGATGCTTTTGAATTGTGGTGCTGGAGACGTCTATTGAATATACCATGGACTGCCAAAAGAACCAACAGATCTGTCCTAGAAGAAGTACAACCAGAGTGCTCCTTGGAAGCAAAAATGGCCAAACTGCGTCTTACATATTTCGGACATGTAGTCAGGAGAGAACAATCCCTGGAGAAGGACATCAAGTTTGGAAGAGTGGCAGGTCAACGCAAAAGAGGAAAACCCTCCACCAGATGGATTGACACAGTGTCTGCAACAATGGGCTTAAACATAAATAAGATTTTTTGCCTGGCACAGAATCGGCAAGTTTTTCGATCTGCTGTGCATAGGGTCGCTATGAGTCGGACTCGACTAAACAGCACCTAACAACAATATAGACCCTGAACCAGTATTTCTAACTACTGGGTATATAGAGAGGTAAAGGACAGAGTCATTACTACCCAAGAGTTTATAATCTAGCAGTTAAGGTAGATTATTGATGGTCCATATTGCACCATGATCAGAGTATATTACAGTAGCTTACAGAGTCACATGAATCACCTAGAAATATCTTAATCATGATTAGGAGAAGGGCATGGGTTGACAATGGAGAGGATGTAGGGAAGTATGATCGTGAATGACAAGATCAGAGAAGGACTGATGTGTATGTAAAAGTTAGAGAAAATGAGGTGGTCATATTGCCAGAAACAGCCTATTAAAAAAATGAGAAAATATTGTCCATAAGGGCAGTGGTCCCCAACCCCTAGGACACAGGCCAGTACTCATGTGAGCAATGGGGGAGAGAAGGAAGCTTCATCTGTATTTACACAACAAATGTAACATGATTGAATCATCAAAAAACACACCTGCCCATCGTCTGTGGAAAAATTGTCTTCCATGAAAGCAGTCCCTGGTGCCAAAAGGGTTGGGGACTACTGTCATAGAGAATCCCAAGTGATTCCATTTCCAAATAATGGTTGGAAACCTGAAAGCGAGTAGGCAAGGAGATAGCAAAAAGGCTAGGAAGGTTTGCAGAGCAGAAATTACAAATGGCTGTATACTTACTATAGGAATGTCTAGAATTTCAGCAGATTGTTTTACAACATTGTCAAACCTGTGTAAAATCTGTGGAAGGATAACAAATAAACAGGAGTAGCAAGAGGCAATCTGTGGCCAATATGTTCCCTAGTTTTATGGGCTTGTTCTTTTGTTTTCTTTTGTTAGAGACTAAAGAAAATTACTAGGGGAAACCATTAAATCCTTTCTGGACAATTGTAAGAAGAAAATTACTTAAAGCAAAGAGTGAAAACATGAGTAAGCACCAAGAAGTCTTCCCCACCCTACCATCCAATTGCTCTCATTATTCCCTTCCATGATATTTCAGTTTGTATGACAGTTGTGAAAAGATAAGAGGAATTTAGAAAACTATTCTTTAGTTGCCTCTTATGTTCTGGGTCTTATAAAATTGACTATACATCAACTTTATGTTTCACCTGCCTTGCTCCATTCAGAGCTACTACTGTAAGATGCTAAGGCACTGGTGCACTAAGTATTTCCCTTACTATCACTAAATGACACTTAATTGAGCAACTAACTACTGTTGGGAGCACCAGGAATGCAGGTCACAAAAACCATGAACTGTTACCTTAAATTCATAGCTCATAATCATGAAGTACCTATGGTAATAGAAGAGGTTCATTCTGGAAACAGTTGAGGCACACTTAAAACTGACCAGAAGTTTTAGCTTCATTGACACTTGGGAGAACCAACCATTATTGAACACTTCTCTGTGCCAAGTATTTGCCGCTTAAAAGTGAAATTTCTTAATGATACAATCATAGGGGGTCTGTGAAATTATACCCCTGGGCCAACAGCAGTGAACAACAAATTCTTGTAAAGTTTGCAAGCTATGAAAGTTTTACATTTTGAAATAATACTTTGGAAAAGGAAAAATGAGTAAAAATAAAAAAGAATAGAGATATCTGATATGTAAGGTCTAGAATATTTACTATTTGGCTCTCTACAGAAAGTTTGTCTATCCCTGAATGACACTGACTCCACAACACCTAACGACATCCCTAAACAGATAAAGGAACGAAAGATCTGAGAGTTTCATAGCCTTACTTAGGTTCATATAGCTAAAAGTGCAGATCTGCATTTTAACCCAGATTTTTCTGGTCCTAGTGCTGTGAGCCAAACCATGGCAATCTCTCTCTCTCTCTCTCTCTCTCTCTCTCTCTCTCTCTGCGAGTTCTGAGGCTGAGACCAAAGGATGTTATTCTATAGGCTGTATTTGACTTGACCATCCTCACTGAGTAACAGCGTAGACATGAACTCATATTTACCTAACCACAAGCCAACTGCTGTGCAAAAGATACTTCTTAGACATTCCCTTCCATTCTTGTGATTTTATGCTTCTACATCTAGAGGGCAGATGATTTAATCAGGCCCAAGTACTTAACTGATGTTTTCTCAGTAGTAATAAAAAAAGCTCTGCACTGCAGCTTGATGATCCAACAATAACTTCTGCAGACTAACGACAATGGTGCAAACAAAAATGCTTAATAAATACAATCATAGTTTAATAAACTATTAAGCTATTTCATAGACTTTTAAAGATCACATAGCAAACAACCTGCTAATTATAAACAATGTCATAGGGAAACTTTTTAATACTCTCAAAGTACTTAGTGATTTTAATTATGTGCAAATATAGCATGAGGCTTGCAACCATCTGTTGCCATTGTCCTGTTTTAATTCCAAAAGAGAAATCTCATATTACTACCAAGTTCTCATAGCTATCCATTGTTTTGTAGAGTGGAGAACAGTCAGTTGAATCCATTTGAAATATGTTGTTTTATTTTCTTTAGTCTGCCTCTAAGATTGTAGGCTGATATCCTTCATGAACACAGCAGCCAAATACGTTTTCCTAATTCAAAATTTATTTTAAAGAACATATTTTTCTTCTCTACCATCCTCCTTACCCACCTTCTCTCCTTTTCTTCTATCTGTCCATCTATCCATCCATTTACTGTGTCCAAATTGTGTAAGTCATATTAAACACTATGGTAGATGCAATGATATATAGCGCATAGTCCCTAACCTCAAAACATTTTATAGGTTAGTAAAGGCAATGTAGGACATTGGAAATAAATCCTGATTTTATGTCGATATATTAGCAGCTATGCAAATGTTAGTTAAAAGTAAATGAGAATTATTGAGTGATCACCATGTGACAGTTTCTGTAACAGAGATTTACATATTCATATTCTTAATTTTCAAAACAACTCTATGATTTGGCTCCTATTGTATTTTCTCAATTTCACAGATGAAGAAACAGGTATATTGAGCTGAAACAATTTTCCTAAGGCCATAAAGGTGAGAAGTGGCAGAACAGAAATTCAAGACTAATAGTTTTACATTAAGTAACACATACTATGTGCCTTGTACCATAAATTATCATGCTTTCTCTTCTCAACAATCACAGTAATGATACATTTTTAGAATGTCTAATCATATGACCATAATCACAATTCTGTAAGAATTTTCTCCTGTCCAAGTCCACTCAGATGAACCTTTGGAATTCCCTATATTTTCCACTAGGCTCTCATGCTGACAGCTACTTGGAGATTTTTTTTTTTTTTTTGAGTGACTGGGAGGTTGAAACCAGGGTCTCACACATGCTTTGCAAGTGCTCTAATCCTGAGCTGCACTGCCAGCCCACATTTCACTTTTTATTTTGAGACAGAGTCTTGCCATGTTATACAGGCTGCCTTTAGTCTCAAAATCAAGATCCCCCTGCCTCATCCTCTTCAACAGGTTGATTACCGATGTGCACCACCACAGCCAGCAAAGACAGTAGTGCTTTGGAGATAAGTGTCCCCAACCCAGCTAGCTGATGAGATTCTGCTTAGGCATAATTTGAAATCAGAGCCACTTTTACCTGAGAACAAGTATAATTTTGGAAACCATGGATACCAGAGGAATAGAAAACTCAGAGAAAACAAGTCTGAAATACAAATGAATAGAAATGTAAATAGAAAATCTGAGATGAGATCAATAATTCTACTTATCTTGAATGGATTCTTGGTGCTTGTTATAATTCTGAGAGGGCCAAAGAATGTTATCAAACTTGAGTGCCTAGGATTTCTCATTGTCCATCCAGCATGGTCCTTCTATGAGCCACACTAGCTTGAGTTGGCCTTTGATACTTACAAAGTACACCTATGATACAGAAGCTTATGTCTATTTTCCAGCTGAAGAGATTTTATGTTTAAATTACCAAAGTAATTTAAGACGAGGGAGGAAAGTTATAAATCCCACACAGTATATATGAAGAGATCCTGATGGAAAAGAAAGTAACTGCATGCAGGTAGACCTTAGGAATGGCTATGTGAAAGAGGAGATATTTATGAGGTCTTAAAGTATTGGTGGGGCTGGAGTTTATCTCTATTGGTAGAGTGCTGCTCTGAGCTCTCTGAGGCCCTGAGTTTGATCCCCAGTACCACAAAAATGGGAGCCCACACTCCTGAAGCAATCTTGAAACAATTAGCCATTGAAAACCCTATGAATATTAGAGAAGCCTTGACATAGTGCTGGGCATGGCACAGTGTTGGAGAGTGTTTAGTTCTGCTCTACATAGTGTTGCTATGAATCGGACCTGACTTGATGGCAACAACAACACACACAACAACAAAGTATTGGTAGAATTTGTGGGGGTTTGTTTTAGTTATATAACAAAAAGTGTTCTAAATAACATAAGTAATATGAATAATGATGTGTGCTGGAAAGTCCATCTTCACTAGAACTCAGCTGAATTGAGAACATAAGGATGAATCAGTCACAAAGGTGGTCTGGGGTCAGATTGTAGCAGGTACAGAATACTAGGTTTTTGGGCATTTTAATGATTTATGTAAGAACACTCAGGTAAAACAATCATAAGCTTTAAGAAGTTCCCTTTGTCAGTGTGAAGTAGGATGTGAGATAAAACCAGATGTGGGAAGACCACTTAGGACTCAGATGAAAAGTTGAAAGTAGCCCAAAGAAGGAACTGTTCAAAACTCTAATTTCTTGATTAAGCAGATCATTCCCAGCAGATCATTCCCAACATTCCCACTCCCCAAAAGAAATCAGTTAGAACAGCACACATAAAATCATAAAATCCTGTGGGTAATCATGTATTATATGGACCATCAACACCAAATATGTTGAAAAAATATGTTATACTTTCAAGCATTGATTTTTCCCTGGAGTACTTACCACTTTTGTTTTGTTAGCCATAAAAATATGTGATACAGCAGAGGGCAAGGGAAAAGATAACTGCAGAAGACCTAAGTAATCATAATAAAATGTAATTTAATGAAAATAAAATGTGCAATAGTATATCCAGAACAGAAGAGAGCACATGTCACTGTCTTCTTGGGGAGCACTTTAGGAACAACCTTCCTGGAAGAACTCATGGTTATGAAAAAATAAAGGCTTAGTCAGGCAAGGTACAGAGTGGAGTGGGAACTGGTCAAGCATTTTAGGCAGAAATTTGCCGGTAAGGAAAAGCAGAGATTTGAGAGGAAGTGGAGCAACCACAAACACATTGTGGTTTTGGTGTACTAAAATAAGAGTCAAAGGGTAATGAGATAGCCAGCTAGAAAAAAGCAGGAGCCAGATCACAGAAGTACCTAGAGAGTGGTCCAAACTACTTAACACAAGATACTAAGCAGTGAACTCTCAAATAACATCACACAAAATGTCTCCAGGAAACTTTTCAGCATAGAAGTATTTCACCTTGATCCTCAAGAACAAACTATTTATATCTAGAGAAAGCCTAAAATTAGATAGGATTAAAACATTCCCAGTGACATACACAACAATGACCACCTGTCAGTTCCTATTGCCCAAAATTATATTTAAATTTTCTGTTAATGTCTAAGCAACAGAATGGCTAAAACACCAATCACTATCATCTTGGCTAAAAGATTTTAACAATAGAGATCCATCGTAATATATATTATCTTTTGTTATATATAAATCCTATAATCCGGAGAGAGAATGTCAAACAACTCTCATTACATTGTCAAAGGAGAAAATTGTTTTTTTAAGTGTCAGAATTATCAGCTGATATTTTTGTGTAGCTAGTATGTGCCAGGCACCATGTCATGTGCTCAACATAAATCGTTTAATTTAAAGAATATGTATCTGAAATTGCTTCTCCAAGATACATTATATATCACTTTTCCCTCTTTCCATTTGCAATTTTCTACATATATTGCATGAAAGAAAAGAATATGGGAGGGCAGTCCAACATACTCAATCTAGATCCTTCTAGTTATATAAGATAGGTGCATTACTTAACTCCACTAACCCTGAGTTTATTTATCTGTAAAAAATGGAGTCTATACTGCGTGATGATTAAGATTCAATGAGATAATCTCATTGAAGACATTTGGAGCAATTCTAGCACTTTTTGGGCATTAACAAATGTTTCTTGTCCATGCCTAGCTATAGACTTTCTCAGTCTGATAGAATATACTTCTATCTGTGCACTTGCCTTGATTAGGTAATTTAATTTTCAGCAGAGGGTGGCAAATTCCACCTATTCCAGGAACATCCAGTTCTGCACTTAATTGATTGCATGCAGTAACAACACCAGAGCTACAATGAACTGATGGTTTCAAGATGGTCCTAGTAATAGGGGTAATTGCTTTATTGAGCAATCATTCTATTTATGATTTATGGACATTATTTTACATACAACTAAGCTATGAGTAGGACATGACTTAATGACACCTAACAACAATAACAACAACTACAACAACAACAACAAGGCCTTCTCTCTTTGCATTGTTTGTTGAGAAGTTTAGCTCCAAACTATGGCCCTGTTCTAAAAGATATAATGGAACACCCTGAATAGAGAGGTGCTGGTTTCATTTTCTTATCCTCTTTTCCCTCCCTTGCCTTCACAAGAATAATTTCCCTTTGCTTAATTTCTCAGCATATTTTCCCAAAGGTATTGATCTTTCTTCCCTTCTCCCTCCATCCTTTAAAAATAAAACAGGAAATGTGTGTGAATTAGACAGTTTCTCAACAGATTACAAATAATAGAGGTATAGTACATAGGCATTATTATCCTTGACTCCTCACAAGCAGTGTAATGCTACCTTCTCAATAAGAAAACCATGCATTCTGACCCTGGCCAGTTCACTGATACAATTATAGTGCCAGTGTGCACAGCTGAGGCATTTGAGAAATAAGTAGATGAGGTAAAAGACAGAGGCAGGTAAAACACAAAACCAACATTGAAAGGGAAGTGAAGCTTGCTAGCACTGCTGTATATGACCTATATAGGGGGGTTGCATTATTGTTGTTGCTGTTTTTAACAATAGGTAAAGGGTTTTTTTTAATAAGATATTTTATTCCTAAATAAATGGTGGGTGTTCATTAATTTCCTTTCCTTCACCAGCCAAGAGAGGCCAAAACATGTATTTTACCAACCAAGAGAATAAGCTTATGAAAATAAGCCAGATGCACCCTTCTCTTTGACTTATTAGAGATACTTCTGGAAGCTAAGGATACCCTATTACGAAAATGGTAGAGTGGGAAGAGAAAGAGTTGTTTAAAATTTATGTTAAAAAAATAATGTAGTTCCCAGGATTTGCCTACTACATCTTACTACCTCTCTAATTGAAGTCCTTGACTACGTTCCTAGCCACTCCGAGACTTGTGATGAATTTCTCAATATGACATTGTGCCACATAATTAGTAAAATTATCCTTGTTCCTCAAAATTAGTGTAAAACTCTACTTTAGACATCTTCAGTTTCATTATTTATTTTTTTTGAGGTACTTGGTTGTTGAATCCAGTGCCTCACACAAACTTTGCAAGTGCTCTACCACTCGGTTACACCCCAAGCCCATTTTTTGTTTTTATTTTGAGGTAGGATCTCACTAAATTACACAGGTTGCCTCTGGCCTTGAACTCAATGATTCTCCTGTCTCAGCTTCCTGAGTTGCTGGGATTAGAGGCATGTGCCACCACACCTGGTTTACCATCCGTATCATTATAATTGCTACATTATAATTGCTATAATTTAGAAGAACTAAAATACATTTCAAATGCAGCTTTTTATCAAAATAAACTATAATCTTTGAAATGGGCCAGTGCTGGACTTTAAACCTAGAAAAATTTAATGAACAAGAGTAATAAAGTGTTCTTTTGCCTTGACTTTTTACAGTATACTGAAAGGGAAATGATTCCCCCATTACATATGACAAAGTTAAATGTAATGCTCTGGGGTAATGGTACTTGGACTAACTTCTAAGCAACCCAAACCTAGGCATCGTTGACATGTCAATGTTTGCAGATGAAACAAGGATGCTGCCTGTCATCATGGTGTATATTGCAGGGTACTAAGCAGAGATTTTTGAAATATATATATATATATGCATCTCATAAGACTATTTGGCCAGCTATCACAGAGATTAAAAGCTATCATTCTGCCACATACTTGGCTTCTCTGGTATAATTTCATTGTGCTAATGAACACATTAACATCTTAAATCTTTCTCAAGAGTTTAAAGAGAGAAGGATGAGAGGACATAAGTCTGGAACTAGTAAAGCTGAAATCAATATTCATTCCTCCCCATAGTTCTGAAATATCAAGCTGTTGTTTATGCTAAGCTTTCTTCTCCATTGGTAATATGAGGATAATACTTACACAATGTGGTGTATAATTTGAAAAACTATGGGGATGTTAAAAAAAAACCCAATGGACATCAGACATGTGCCAACAACTAGATCTATGCTGTATTGTGTACAATCAGTTATTTCATGATACATTTCATGAAAATAGTACAGGTTAGGTGATTATTCCAGTTATATGCTATTTCACAATGCAAATCTTATCTTTTGTCCTATTGCTGGTCTCCAAACTGATATTAAAGCAGTAATTTATAGAAGTTTTGGATTGACAAATAAAACTCTAAGGCAGCATTGGAGAGTGACAACTGGGTGATAAAAATCTATAGTTCGTAGACTTGTAAGTGGCTGAACTTCATTGCCTTAGATAATAAGAATTTGGCAAGACACTGTCATCTTACTAAATAGTTGCTACTGTTAAGATCTTTTCAACATTTTCCAGACAATCTATTTAGGACACTGACATTAGAGATAAATGGCAATATTTTAAAAATTTAAGTGATTATTTGCAGAGATTACTTCAGAAAAAAGTGTAATAATCTTATTTATGGTATAAATATTTTGAGAAATTATGAAGGTTGGAGAAAGTTTCCCAAATGACTCTCACAGCTCAGCAGGCTTTATATAAAAATATCATTGCTCAGACTCTCAAATGCTTTTGAGAATTTAAAAATATTTAAATTAACAGTTTAGAGTTCACATAGATCTAGTTTCTTGATTATTGTTTGCCAATTAAACTACAAAAGAACAGAAGACTACAAGTGCATCTTTTCCCATATTTTAGACCTTTTCCTAACATGGACTACTTTGTCAAAGGAAGATTTTCAAAGTAAACTCTTCCACCGATTTACCATGACTTGAGGAAGCTGAGAATATCTATCTCCTTACAGGCAACACCTTGCCGTGCTCATTTCATTGTCTGGGAAATGGCTACTATTATGTTTCTATTACAAGAGAGTCACACTCCCCTATGTAAATACATTCTTTCTATGCTTTCCAACCTCTCCAATGAAACTTTCTCCAACTCCTCCAATTGTCACTGACTATATATGGGAGTGGTAGGAGTCAGAACATCCTATGACATTAAAAGAAAAAGCACGACTTCTTAACCACATGCACATTAATGCGACAAGATCAGCTGTGCATGTAATTTGTTAATAACAATAGCTAGAGGGTGCTTTTAAATAATTGATTTTAAAGAACACATATATAGACTATAGTAGCTTCAGGATTACTAATATAATAAAGACTCATCACAACTTTCTTTTGTGAACTGAAAAGAAATAAGAGAAACAATCAGGAATTACTGTAACTTAAAACTTATTCTAGATCATGCTTCTCATCTGGGCCATATCCATGATATGTACTACAAGAGGAAAAAACTAGGAAGTGCTGGCCTAAACTGCACAATTGAGAGCTTGTCTAATGTTTTTTATGGTGTTCCCTAATGATTTAATATATATATATGTTTTTTTACTCACCAGCTTGTGGTATTCTGGAGGAAAGGAGCCTTAAGATGTAGCATGTAAAAAATACAGATTTGGCAAATATTCCACCCAGTATGCTTATATTAAAGAGTTATTGTTATTCCTCATAATGATAATGAATAGTTATTAATCATCTGAAATTGAAATAGAAATTTGAGTGTTATGTCCTATGTTTTATCAAGCAATATTGGTCAGAAAAAAGTCATGTTGAATTTTTTTAATATTTTATTTCATGTTATTTATTTATTATTTATTTATTTATTTGCAATGCTAGGGAGTGATCTTAAGAGCTTCATACGTGCTAGGCAAGTGTTCTACCATTGAGCCATATCCTGAATTCATTAATTTGTTTTTTTTGTTCTCATTTTGATTTTTGTTATGATTGTTTTTATGCGTTGTTGTTGTTGTTGTTATTTTCTTTTCTTTCTTTCTTTCTTTCTTTTTTTTTTTTTTGAGACAGAGTCTTGCTAAATTGCTTAGCCTGACTCTGGCCTTGAACTTGCAATTCTCCTGCCTGACTCAGCCTCCTGAGTTACTGGATTACAGCCACACACCATAGCATTGGGCTGAATATTTTTAAAAATATCTCCAACATGCCAGATTTAGTGCTGCATACCTGAAAGGATTTCACTAAATACTTATGGATTAACAGTTTGGAGATCTGTGTTTCATTACTATTTAAAAAACAAGTATTGAAAACAAACACATTCATTCTAGATGATTTTCAAGAGAAATGAAGGGGACACTGTGAGCTCCATTCCACCCTCCCTTGTGATCCTGGGAGGCAGCCTGCTGCATACTACAAAGCCAAAAATAATTTGGTGGCATAATGCCTTAATTACACATGGCACTTCAGTGTTGTTAACTTGTCCTTCACACAGGTCCAAAATGAAGCAAAAATTATGATGTCAGTAAAAGTAGTCTACATCACAGTTTTTAAGTGGATAGTTTACTTATGTTTTATAATTGGATCTTTTTAACACATTTCCAAGAAGTTGCTAGCACACAAACTTGATCAAGTCCTTCTGGAGTTAGAGATAATTTAGGTCCAGATGTGTGTTTCTTCTAATTGGTAATATAGGAAAGCTGTTATGTCTTAATTTCAGTAAACAATAAAGTAACTCATTTTATATCAATACAGCAAGTGCCTCCTTTTAATATTTTAAGAATATTTAAATGATAAAACCCATTTTTCAGTGATTATTAAAATATAATCTGTGTGGTCTTGCTCAAGTTGTCCATGATATTTATTGTTTAATCAAACACACACGCGCACACAGACACACACACACACACACACCATCAACGCAGATCAAATGAAAGTGAATCCAATCTCAGATGGGCACAGTAGCATATGTCTGTAATCCCATAAATAAAAAATAGAAGGTGAATCCAACCTCAAGTCAACTGAAATTAAAAATATATGTAGTACTTACTCTATACTCTTTCTCAAAGTAAAGAAAATTATTGCATATTTGTGACTCAATTCTGAAAATCAAAACATTCACAAATGAGTAGGCAGAACAGTTAAATTCCACGAAGGTTTATTTGCATTTATTTAATCAGATTTGGTACAACTGAGAAAATGGTATAAATTAAGATAATAATTTATGTGATAACGTCTCTTAGTTAAAGAAATAAGGTGGTTTTAGTGCTTGAACTGTCTTAAAAGATAGAAAATCTTCTAGGATTTTGGAAGTAGAAAGAATCTCCATGTATTATTTAGCCCACCTCTTTTTAGTATGTACACAATCCCTCTTTTGAGGTATTTTTCCGTGTCATAATTAAAAATTATTCAAACAATGCCAAATAGTCAAAAGTCTCAGCAGAAGTGGTGATACTAGTGACTTTCTTTTTCTACTTTTAGGGTGATAATTTTTTGTTTGTTTTCATAATGAACTTAAGACCTCAGCAAACTGTAACCACCATTTCCCGAGGTAAAAGACTAAGTAATGTTGAATGGTACTTGGTATGTATTGTTTCAAGCAGTACTTCTATGCTAGATATGGAAATAAAGTTACATCAATTTTTGAATCACCCAAATGACTTCCTTTATAACTCACAATATAGTCTCTAACAAATAATATCATTAAGAGAACTTCATCATGAGCTGGGTGCGGTGGCCCATGCCTGTAATCCCAGTGGCTTGGGAGGCAGAGGCAGGAGGATCACAAGTTTGAGACCAGAGGCAGTCTGTATAACTTAGTGAGACCCTGTATCAAAAAGTAAAAAAATGGGCTGGGGGTGCAGCTCAGTGGTCCAGCACTTGCAAAGCATGCAGGTGCAAGGCCCTGAGTTCAACCCCCAGTATCACAAAAAAAAAAAAAAAAAAAAAAGAGAGAGAGAGAAATTGAGAAATTCATCCTATCTAATATTTTATCAAAATCCATTTGGTTACTAACATAGTTTTTAGCACTAAATCAGTGTGTTATCATGTACATAAAATAACAAGATATATATGCAAAAATATAAAGCATAAAGCATAGTCATCATTCATCATTTAATAATTTTCCCAGGTAGGAGAGTTAAAAATTAGGATTTATGTTTAATTTTAAATTTGGGTTAGAATGTAATTAATTCTAAGCCAAATTAATTTAGGGGCTACATACATATTTTAAACTCATGATTGAAGACACTCCATTCATTTGGTCACAGAATTAAGGAATGATTTTAATTTCATTTATCTTGTTTTTCTTGACCAAGAAATTCATAAGAAGATATATAAATCTTAAATTTGCATTTCATTGACTTCACTTCTGACATAAAAGAAATTATCACCCTGATACTATTTATGTAGAAAGAAAAACAGAGGTTTTCCAATTCATTTCATCTTCCTTAATCAATGACTATTACTTTTCTTAGATGACATATATATGCATAAATGTGTATATGTATGTGTGTATGTATATATATGTACATATATACATATGGTGTATGAGAAATGTTAACCAACCTTGAGTTAAATTAAAAGATTCATCTAAATTATATTCTGCTAAATTATATTCTACTAAATTTTACAGGCAACTTATTTGCAATATTCACATACATCATTGCAGTTAACCTATACCAAAAGACTTTTGAGCTAGATATAAAACTGTTGCTTTATAGCCGACGATGTCATTGAGTTTTCCCCCCACCCAGTGGCTTTGAAAACCTCTAAAAAGTATTCTTGTTGTTGTTAGGTGCCGTTGAGTCGGTATCCGACTCATAGTGACCCTGTATACAACAGGTGAAACACTATTGTCAGTGCTTCTCTGCTGTTCATAGGGTTTTCAATGGCAGATTGATATTTGGGAGGGGGTTGCCAGGTCCTTCTCCCAAGCCTACAGCTTCTGGTGTTCCCAGGCATTCTCCCATCCAGGTACTAACCAGGCCTGACCCTGCTTTAGCTTCTGAGATTTGACAGGATCGGATGCCACAGGGCTACGGCTGTAGGCTCTGAAAAGTATTGACTGAGTCATTTATGTTGGTATCATGAAGGAAGACATCACTCTTGGGTTTTTTGTTTGTTTGTTTGTTTGTTTTTTGAAACAGAGTCTTGCTATGTAACCTAGTGTTTGTTTTTTGAAACAGAGTCTTGCTATGTAACCTAGATTGGCCTTGAACATGAGTTATTCCTGCCTCAGTTTCCCAAGTGTTGGGATTACAGAACAGGGCCATTCTTATATGGTACACCTGGGAAAAATGTGTGCACACAACTAGACATTTTGACATGGTTCCATGAGTAAATAAATAAAATGTCTAAGAAGCTGCTGGGTTCTGTAGTTAGTTTTGTAGTCTCTCATTTGCACCTGGAAATAAGGAAGAAGTGCTATTATCTGGTGCTCATATTTTTCCAATATTACATGGGAAGTTAGGGATATGGGTAGAAGTAGTTCAGCACTGTGTAGCAGACATTGTCAGTGCTCTGTCCAGATTGCTGTGGGTCCCATTTACTACTGTGGTGCAAATAGGCTCATGATATACTTTTTATGGCCCCAAACCAAAAGTTTTATGTGGAATACAGTTTGGCAATTTGGTTCTTTTTTTCTATAAGGGGAGCAAGAAATGGCTAAGGATTTATGTGGAGAGTGTGTCCTTTACCATTAACTAAGTGTCAGGGATACTATTCTAGTCCTTTTGGCCTTGATCAGTACAGTGCAGCTCTGAGGGATGACCTGTACTGTTTCCAGAGCTTTCCATGCAGGACTGAATCAAAGTTATATTTCCTGTAACTTTGCTTGACATTTCACCTAGTTCGCTTGCTACACTTTCCTTAGTCCCTTCCTCAATCTTCTATGTACTTTTTCGGCAAGACACTTTATATACGTTACTTTTAAGGAAATCTTGGTCTCAAGTTCTGCTTCCTAGCCTAAAAACAAATGCCATCTACCATGTAGCCACACCACATTGAAGACATTACAAATAGCTTGTGTGTTTTAATCATGAAGCTAAATTAATGAAAGGACACTGTGGTGATAAATGACCTTGTGACAGGCAGTATAATGACCTCAAAAGATGTCCACATCCTAATTCCAGATCCTATGAATAGATTATGTTACACAGCAAGGTGGAAATATAAGCCTACAAATAGAATTATGGTTTTGAATCTGCTGACCTTAAGTTAAAGAGGTTATTCTGAATTATCCAGTGGAAGAAGGACACAGAAGAGAGAACATCGGGGTATTTTGATAAGAGAAAGACCCTTCTGGCCATTCCTGGCTCTGAAGATAGAAGGAAGACATAAGTGAAAGAATATAGCCTAGAGAAGCTATATAAGGCAAGAAAACAGATTCTGACCTAGAGCCTCCAGAAAGGCATCCAGCTCTGCCAGTACCTTAATTTTAGACTATGGGGACTCATTTCAAACTTCTATCTTCCAGAACCATAAGGTAATAAATTTATGTTTTAGCAATTAAGCTTGCGGTGATTCATTATAGTAGCAATAATAAACTAATACAATCATGTCAGTTTAATTCTGGCTTTGCATGCTAGAGGCTAGTTTACCTTGGGCAAGATATGTTAGCCTCTCTGGGCAACTACTATCCTATTGATAAAATAACTTCTTCATAGGATTGTTCTGAAGATGAAATGGGTCAATATGTATATAAATTATTTAGAGGAGCACTTGGAACAGTAAGAATTCATTAAATGTTAATAACTCCATAACTGTTTTCTTAAGTGCACTGTATTCCCAGAAAACTGAACTACTTCTTTCTCAGCATTTACATAATCTATGTACTACCAGTAAAATTTTAAGAAAGTCCCCATCCAGCATACATGTAGGACAATGTCACTCTGAGGCCCTGCCTCAGCCAAGGTCCATGTATGTAAAATGGACTAAATAGGGTCCATAAAATATATGATATGGATATACTAAAATTATGTCAAATCCATGTTCCTCATGTTTTTCAGGCCAGAAAATGAGGCCAACAAAAATATAAATTTTATATTATAAGAATATAAATTATCTCTAAGGCATGTGCAGTATTAGATCTAGACCATTAGCCATTGAAAGCAACATCCTGCTGACAAATTAAGGCAGAATGCACCACAAAAAAATAAATCTGTTTGCACATTTTATCTTTTTTTCCAAATATATTCTAAAAATTCAGAAATATATGCTTAGATTAATTCTCAAAATTCATCTGAATTCTGAAAATTATAGCTAAGCTAAGGAGATGCATTCATCAATGTGAATGGGATGTATATGAACATCTAAATCCTATATGATTAATTGTATATATTCATCAAATTGCCTTGGACACACATCAAATGGCCTTGGCCATAGATATCCTTTGTTGTTGTTGTTGTTATGTGCGGTGGAGTCGGTATCTGACTCATAGTGATCCTACATACAACAAGGGGAATACTATTGTCAGTGTTTCTCTGCTGTTCATAGGGTTTTCAATGGCAGATTGACTTTTGGGAGTGGGTTGCCCAGTCTGTCTCCCAAGCCTACAGCAACTGGTGTTCCCAGGCAGTCTCCCATCGAAGTACTAACCAGGCGCAACCCTGCTTAGCTTCTGAGATCTGACAGGATCTGATGACACAGGACTATGGCTGCAGGCAGAAATCCTTTAGACAACCTCTAATGAATATGTTTGGAGTAACAAAGCAGAAACACCAAAACTGACAAAGAATTGGAAGCAACATTAAAAATATCCTTTCCTTTACGCTATGTTTCTTTATGGAAGAATCTCAATCCTTCACTTATTTTAGTAAATTCTACATTAGTATTAAAAAATGGGAGAAGGACATGGCAATCCACTCCCCAGGCCATCCCAAAACAATCAGCCATTGAAAACCCTATGAGGGTTGCTATGAGTCGGGTACCGACTCGATGACACCCAACAACAAGTTAGTATTAAAGAAACTATAAAATAAGAGGTTGGGTAAAATTAAAATGAAGTAAAGGTGATCCACAAATGTCAACTCCATAGACTGCATGAAACCAACAAAGTAATTTTAATAAATTATCTTGGAAAGTGTTTTCATTTTGGCCATGATTTCAAGAAAAGTGAGTAGTTTGGCAACAGATGTTTCTACTTTCTCTCAAGGAGAAAAAGGAAGACTTCTTTCACCATTGCCCGTGCTTTTTTATAAAAGCATACACAAGGATTCACTCAGCTCAGCTGAATTTGGATCAACAGTAAAGCCATATACGCTTCTAACAGGTATAGTGCCAAAGGTCATCTAATGTTGCAAATAATCAAATAAGATCACAGTTTGACTATACAGACTTTGCATTAAATCTACTCTGGCAGTTGACAAGCTCCCCTTGGTCACTATCACAAGGCCAGGTGTGTATGTTTCTATCTCCATGAAGTCCATTAGTGCTATTAGGAAACTAGTCCAAATTCTGCTTCCACTGATTCTGGATTTGAGCGAACTCTTCCCTAATATGGCAACAGAAGCATTTAAAACAAAACCAACCAGTGAAGTATAATAGCAAGCCCTTCTTTGGCATCACAACTAAGGAGATCCCTGTGCAATGTCTTTACAGGATCCTCAGTTCACTGTGCTGAGAGAAGGCTGGGGATGCCCCATTAGGAAGGAATCCCTACTTCTCCTTGCATTCATTAGCAGTCCACAGTCCCAGAGATGGGCTCAAATCTGAAGTACTACTGCCTAATTTCTTAAAAGTGTTCCTTATTCTCATGGTTATTTAAGAATACTGGCATCAGGGCTAGGGCTATAGCTCAAGTGCTCAGTGATAGAACACTTGCCTAGCATGAACAACTCCTTGGGTTCGATTGCCAGCATCACAAAACAAAAGAAATGTCATCACCATAATAAAATACACAATGAAATCCAAAGAAGCAGCAGAGGCAGCAACCATTTACCAAAAATGTGCCAACTGTGTTGCAAGCATTATCTTGTTTACCTGTGAGGAAAGTATCCATATCTTCATTTTTCCCAATGAGCCAAAGGAGGCTCAGAAAATAAGATAAACTCGGGGCAGCAGAGTTATTTAGTAGTAAGCCAGGGTTATGAGTCAGGCCTGTGATTTCAAAAGAAACTCTCTTAGTACACTGGTCATTGGGAAAGGTAATATTTTAAGGGGACCCTGTATCAATTTTTACTTTGATCTGGTAGAAACTGACAGATTGAGTTTATCCTTTGAATCCTCTGTGGTGCACTTCTTCCATTTCCTATACTATTTCCTACCCAACTCTTTCTCTCTCACCACTACCTTGATACTCATCCAGGATTACATGTACATTAAAGAAAAAATAGTAAGTGTGAATCCACAATAATGGGTCTGTATCAAAATACTGTGTGGCACTGTAAGGTTATAATTAGAGAATGACATTGGGAGAAAATGGTATTTACAAGGTTTATCAGGGGGAAAGTCTCTTCTTTGACCTTGATTCTTATAAATTGACCACTGCACAGTTCTATAAGGGAATGACTCATTATATATCTTCGTCTTTCAGGACGGTTTGGAAGAGTAGTGCTTTAAGGTTTTCCACATTTTCTACCATTCTTCTGACACTGTATACATATGACAGGAACCTTTACTACTACAGCTAGCCATAAGAGAAAGCCCATTAAGATAAATATAAAATCACACTGTAAATTTATAAACAGACTGTCTTTGGAAGTATTCTGTATAATTGCAGAATTTCATAATATATCTGTGTAGAACAAAATTTCTTTTTTTTTTTAGTTTTATATAATTCCCTATGTACAATGTAACAATCTGGTCTCATAGATATATTTTGAAAAGTTATTACTAAGAATTTTTGGGTTTTTATTGGAAATTTTTAATGTACAACTTAATGGATTTCATTCTAACATGTATTTAATTATGACATTTCCATATATACATTTCATTGTACCTTGCTCCCCCTTACCCTCTCATGACCCTCTTTCCCGATCCCTATCCCTCCACCATTGATCTCCTTTCTACTTGTATGTCTTTTTGTGGGAATATTTGTCTACATATGTGCATCCTGATTTTAATTTAAATCGAAACTTTTTCTATAGTGATCTATCTTTTTACATTCTCAGCAGTATTACATGAGTGATCTAGTCTGTTTGCTTTATTGCCATCCTTTGGTATTATTATTATTATTATTATTATTATTATTATTATTATTTCCCATACTAATAAAGTTGAGTTATTTACATTGAGGTTGACCTCTCCCCTTCCTCCCTCTTCATTGACCCTCCTCCTCCTCCCATCTTCTCCCATCATTGCTTCCTTTTGCTAGATCCTTCCCTCCTTCTTTCCACTCCTTAAATTGTCTTTTCTATGCTAAGTTTACATGAGCTTTTTATTATGTTCCAATTTGTGTATAGGATTTTTTCCTTCTTCTAAGTTTGATTCAGCTCCCACATATGAGTGAGATTATATGGTATTTTGCTTTTTGGCTTGTGGTAGAACAGAATTTCTAACAGATTATTTAACAGTCTGCTTTCTTACCTTGTTGTCAGTTGTAAATATTATCTTAGATGTATAATAGAGGAAGATTACCTTAATTGAGATTTTTTGTTAAATTTCTCCAGTGTTCCCCTGTTGGAATGAATCACTTCCTCCAACTTGTTTTCATATATCTTTCCATTTTGAATTTTACTTTTATCATAAAGGGATCCACTGATAAATTTGTCATAACCACTCAAATTTGTTGTTAAGATGTTAATTCATTATTTAGATGTTATTTAGATATCTTTCTCAAGCACTTATTAAAACCTACTCACTATTAGGGGTTTTGGAGTAAAGTGTTAATCTTATCTAACACTCATTTAGGTATGAGCTTTCCTCTTCAAATTGCAGTTTCCTGACTCAACCTGGATTAGGCACTCTTCTCTACATTTTCACAATACCCATGACATTATCAAAGCTTCCTATTATTTGTTTGTTTATTTATTTATACTGTTGGGCTGAGGATTAAGCCCAGGACACATGCTAAGCAAGCCCTGTACCACTGAACTATAACCTCAACCCTCCTACTCTTTTATTTATATTGGTTTCTCAAACTTGATGTACTATCTGGAGTTCAAAGGTACTTAATATACATTATTGTTGTTGTTAGGTGTTGTCAAATTGGCTTCAAATAATAGCAACCCTCATAGCGTTTCAGTGGCTGATTTTTTTTCAGATTGCTTCAGGAGTGGATTGCCACATTCTTGGCAATTCGCACACCATTGTTGCAATGTGGGGGATCAAACCTGTGTCCTCAGAGAGTGCAGAGCAGTTCCCTACCCACAGAGCTAACACCAGCCTCTTAATATATGCTTTTGTCATTAGATGCCATTGTGTGGGTATCCGATTCACAGCAACCCTGTGTACCACAGATGAAACACTATTGTCAGTGCTTCTCTACTATTCATAGGGTTTTCAATGGGGGACTGATTTTGGGAGTGGGTTGCTGGGTTCTTCTCCCAAGCCTACTGCATCTGGTGTCCCAAGGCAGTTTCCCATCCAAGTACTAATCAGGTCTGACCCTGCTTAGCTTCCAGGATCTGATGGGACCAGACACCACCGTGGTATGGCTGCAGACTTAACATATGTTAATGAAATGTAAAATAAATTCTGTTCAAATCAATGTTATAAATCATACATGTTTCTCTAAAAATGGGAGTTGAATGTTCATCACCACATTTATGGGCCCTCCATCAGTGCTTCAGGGACATTTTTAAGTAATAAGAATGTTTGTCTAGCATTCATGAAAAATTAATGTAATTAGAGGAAATTGTAGAAACTGACTTTATAATGAACAAAAGTCTATCAAAATGTACTATTTCTGTGAAATGTAAATTGTCATAATTAAGTACATTTGAGGTATCTTCTGGAAATAAATATGATTATTGCCTGAGTTATTAAACACGTATTTTCAGTACATGCTGAATTAACCTCCTGTAACATTTTCTTCTTCTTAACTTTGCAGTTGCATATATTATTCTGGACTAAATTTTTTTCCACATTAGACCAAAATTTGCATATTCCATTTTGATATCCTTAATAAATCTTTGACATTCTTTGATAAATGTCTTATGCAGCAATATAATTTGTCTACGTAAATAAAACAAAACCAGCTTACCTTTTATGGAGTTTTACAGTGTAAAATGTCTGTTTTTTGTGCCACAAGGCACAAAACATTATGCAATACAATGACTAAGTGCCCTCAAAATTAATGATGGTGATTCATAGCCTTGCAAAACTACATGTTGATTTTTAAAAATACATTAGCAATCTGTATTCAGATATTAGACATTTGAAATTCACCATTCTATTCACATAATAAAGACTTTAGTATGCAATGATACTTCATGTTTTGAAGACATTGAAGAGTTGACAAGAAAATAAAGCCCTTTTATTGGAGAATCAATTAGTTTCAGAAGATGTTAATGAGTTAAGCTTAATCTAATTAAATACCGTGAATAAAATGTAAAATTTAAATAGTAAAACAAAACAAAACAAAAAAACCCTCACAACAAATGCTGAATTAAGATATCATAGCATTAGCCAGAGTAAATTTTGGTTGTCTTATCAATGAATACTGCAATAGAATCACTAAACTTTTAAAACAAACACCAAGATAGTAAAACTTAATATAGAAGTTAATGAAGAAGCTTAGAACACCCACCTTTAACTGAATAACTACTAACAAAATACTTGAC
The DNA here is from genome assembly GCA_007922755.1 of Pedetes capensis. Classification (NCBI taxonomy): domain Eukaryota; kingdom Metazoa; phylum Chordata; class Mammalia; order Rodentia; family Pedetidae; genus Pedetes; species Pedetes capensis. The sequence continues at coordinate 11,478 of VMDO01022802.1, read as the reverse complement.
AACTGGTATGTAGATAAAAATAGAAGATGAAAACCAGCCTATAGAAATCATCTTTGCCCTCTTTTCTCCAATGCAAACAAAGGAAATAATATATATCAGTGAATATTTTAAAATTCAAAGGTAGGTTATTAACTATAGCTAAATGTTGTTAGGTGTTGTTGAATTGGGTCCTACTCATAGCAATCCTATGTATAAAAGAATGAAAAACTCCCTGATTCTGTACCAGGAGCATAATCTTTTTTATGTTTAAGCCTGTTGTTGTGGATACTGTGTCAATGAATCTACTTGAGGGTCTTCCTTTTTTTCATTGACCTCCCACTCTCCCAAACATGATGTCCTTCTCTAGGGATTAGTGCCTGCTGACAACATGACAAAAACACATCAGATACAGTCTAGCAATTCTTGCTTCCATGGAGCACTCTGGTTGCACTTCTTCTCAGATTGATCTGCTCGTTTTTTTTGCAGTCCATGGTATATTCAATACTCATCTCCAGCACCATAATTCAAAAGCATCAATATGTCTCCTGTCTCCCTTATTCAATATACACCTTTCACAACCATGAATCAGGTGCACCTTCATCTTCAATGTGATATCTTTGCAACACTTTAAAGAGATCTTTTGCCACAGCTTTTCCCAATGCAATGTGTCCTTTGGTTTCTTGACTGCTGTTTCCACTGGGTGTTGATTGTAGAACCGAGTAAAGCAAAATCTTGGACAACCTCAAAATTTTCTCCGTTTATCATGAAGTTGCACAAAAACCAAGTTGTATGGATTTTTGCTTTGTTGATGTTGAGGCACAATTCATACATAAGGCTATATTCTTTGATCTTCATCAGTACATGTCTCAAATCATCTTCACTTTCAGCAAGCAGAATTGTGTGTTCAAGGAACATCAAGGAGGTCTGCACAGTACATGTTGTTGTAGTTAGGTGCTGAAGAGTTGGGTCCAACTCATAATGACCCTATGTAAAACAGAACAAACCCCCCTGACCCCCTGACATTGTGCCATGCCCTTCACTATTGTCAGTGCTTCTCTGCTATTTGTAGGGTTTTCAATGGTGGGTTGTTTCAGGAGTGGACTGTCAGGTCCTTCTCCCTAGCCTGCAGTAGCTGGTATTCCCAGGTGGTCTCCCATCCAAAGACTAACCAAGCTGGCCCAGCTTAGCTTCTGAGATCAGGTGGTTTTGTATACTAGGGTGCTATGGCTGCAGATTGCATAGTACATTGTTGCTTGGTGCCATCAAATCTGTGTCTGACTGATAGCGACTCTATGTAAAATCGGAGAAACATATTGTCATGCTTCTCTGCTATTCATAGGGTTTTCAATGGCTGATCGTTTTTTGGGAGTGGGTTGCTGAGTCTGTCACCCAAGCCTACAGCACCTGGTGCTCCCAGGCAGTCTCCTATCCAAGTACTAACCAGGTCCAATCATGCTTAGCATCTGAGATCTGATGGGATTGGATGCCACAGTGGTACTTTGCAGGCTTACGTAGTACATGGCACATAGTATATAGGAAAGAAGTGAGAAGGCTGAGGGAGGTGCAGATAATAAAGTGTCTGGAAGGCAGCTTACAGACTGTAAGGGAACGAGTGACTTTTGTTAGGAAAATCTAACAGCCAAAAACTACTTGCCTCAGGTATTGAGTAAATACAGCTATAAAATGAGCCCAAAGAGTTTGGACCCTGCAAAACACACACCCAGTCAAAAGCAGCAGCTATTGACTTAATTGTGTCCCTCCCAATCTCCCATGTTGAAATCCTAATCCCAAATGTGATTATATTTTGGAGATGAGACCTTTTGAATTTAGGTTTAGATGAACTGATGAGAGTAGACACTCATGATACCGTTCCATGATCAAAGTACATAATAAAATTGTATGGAAATGTCAGAAACAAACTCATGATATTATACACTAATTAAAATAAAAAGACTCCAGAGATCTTGTGCATTCCCCTAGTCCCCAACTGCCTTGTTAGCACAGAGTCAGAATGTAGCTGTCTACAATCAAGAAAGAACCCTCATCAGAACTGGCTATGCTGGTACCCTGATCTTAGACTTCCAGCCTCCTGATCTATGAGAAAACAAATTTCTGTTGTTCAAATTATTTAGTCTATGGAATTGGTTATGGCAATCCAAGCAGACTAAATTAGTAATAAACCTGTTGGTGTTTGCTTTGGTTTTACCACTTAAGTATCTCAGGAGTAGAAGCACAAATAAAATTAAGGAAACAAAATCATACTGGGGTTATACAATTGAGAGATGTGTTATGTGTGCAAGAAAGGCAGAGAACACCAAGTATTATTAGTATGGATTCATTCTTCGTATTAAAGCAAATGGAGGCTGGGATTTAGCACTGTTAGTAGCTCAAGTAAACATTTCCCCAAATCTCTATGATTCTCTTTATTAGATTCCAAAAATACATCCCAGGGTGCTAATTAAGTAACATATCTTTAGTTTGGCAAGAAAATAGCAGTAAGTTGACTTCTGCAACTGTGGGGGCTTCTAACTTGGTTTTCACTGGCAGATTTTAGAGTTTCTGTAAGCCTCTTGATAGTAAGTACAATTTTCTATTTATGAGAATTTTTCATGGGAGGGAATCTATAGTATTTAGAGTTTAAAATTATAGAAGGTTAAGTTCCAATGCATTAGAAAATTTTCCCCAGAATGTCTAATAGTTTTGTTTCTTAAGATGTCTCTAAAGTTCCTATTATTGTTGTGATCTTGGTGTTATTATTAGGTGCTGTCAAGTCGTCGAGTTGGTATCTGACTCATAGAGACCCTATGTACAATAAGTAAAACACTATTGTCATGCTTCTCTGTTATTCACAAGGTTTGCAATGGCTGATTATTTTTTGGCAGTGTGTTGTCAAGTACTTCTCCCAAGCCTATGGTACTTGGTGTTCCCAGGTGGTCTCCCATCCAAGTAAAACCAAGTCTGACCCTGCTTAGCTTCTGAGTTCTGATGGGATCAGACACCATAGTGGTATGGCTGCAGGCTGTTGTGATCTAGACTAAGGCAAAACTTACACTAACATATGGTAGTAATAAATGCATCTAATTATTTGCATAATTCAAAACAGAAAGAAATTACTCACTAGAATTATCTGAACAAGGTAGGCATTACCATGTTTTACTTTGAATCAAGTAATTACCCACCCATTTACAGAACCTGTGATTAGAGATAATTTTAAAGGTAAAATATAAATTCCTTTTCCTGTAGAGCAACTAGAGTTGCATTTTGTTACATTCACCTGTATATTTTCAAAGTAGTCTGCTTTTAGATGCAATCTTAATGCTAGAATATCTAAGTTCTTTAGGTAACCAGAACTAATTTATTTGATTTTTTTTTTACCAATGGAAAAATAAAGGCAACTGAGAAAAAGATAGCAGTTACATAGCTGTACCACTGTGGCATCTGATCTCAGAAGCTAAGTAGAATCAGGTCTGGTTAGTGTTTGGATGGGAGACTACCTGGGAATATCAGGTACGGTAGACTTGGGAGAAGGACCTGGCAGCCACTTCTGAAACAAACAGCCATTGAAAACCCTATGAATAGCAGAGAAGCACTGACATAGTGCCAGGCATGTCACAGTGTCAGGGCATGTTTTTGGTCTGTTGTACATAGGGTTGCTATAAGTCAGGCCCAACTCAACAGCACCTAACAACAACTACAGCTTTTAAAAAATTTTTCAGAAGCACTTTTATTTCTATCAGGACAGCTTAAAGATTATCTTGAACACTTATCCAAAACCAAGTCATTATTATAATAGTTATTTAGTATTTGTTGTGTTTTTCCAAAATAAAAGTTAGATGCATGCCAGGACAATTCACATTCACATGGCTAATAATTGGGATTTAAAACGAGGACCCTAGATTTGTATGAATTCTAAGTCCAAGTTACCTTAAAATTCACAAGTAAAAAATTATACAGATAATTCCCATGTGAAAACTATTCTTACCATGGAAACTAGATTTCTAATTTGTTTTACTTATGAATTGGCTCAACATTCTACTCTGAGTCCCTAACATTTTTTTTTCTGATGGTAATTTTTGTTTTTTAAAAAAGTTGGTTTAAAACATTATTTTACTAACCAGTAAAATGTGAAGCAGTATATAATACAAGGCTATTTTTACACATTTGAACTTTATTTGCTGTACTTTATTTCATGTGAGGCCATTTACGTTTTCTAAACTCTCTACTGCCCTTGAGAGAACACAAGATGGATCGAGTGTCAATCAAAGTGCTTGTCTGAGTAAATTCTCAACATTTCAGGACTCCATGCCTAAGGGCATCAGGTTACTACTCAGAAATATGTGGAAGGATGAATTGACTATCAGCAGCTTCTATATTACAGAGAAAAAAAAATCAAACTTAGAACTTGTTTTTTCTAAACAGTATGTTCTGAGGAGTATTACACATAAAAAATTTCTACTCTTAGTCTATTCTCATTCAAATTTTAGTAGTCATCAAATCTTATACTCCAAATATAATAAGCATAGGAAATTTAAATTAAATAAAATTGAATGTATGTCTATAGGCTATTACTATCCCATATATATGAAGGAAAAAGTCTGGAGGGGTCATATGGGATGTTCTCACACACAACACGCATTCTGTGTCAAATCTTGAGTCATCTTCTCTAACAGGTGAAACTGAGGCAAGATAAAAGAGGATTTGTCCTATCAACTAGGTCTGAAGAACAATGGGGAAAACAAGTTGAGTTTGATATCAGAGCCTTGCATTAAGTTCTAAGGGCTCAAGCTTCCAAATGCATGCTCATTCGTAATCAAGGGGGAAACAGCTAGTAGGCCAAGGAGAAGGGTTTCTCTGAAAGTAGTCATAGAACTACATCAATCAGCCTCACGGTCCCAACCTTTTCCCTTATACTAAACAGTAACAATGTGATCAGCTTTCACAAGGACACTTACTGTACATTTAAGGTTGCTGCACCACAAACTGACTATCCAGATCCCATGAATGCACATTAAAGTTTGCTTTGTCACTATTCCATATCACAACATTCATGCATGGTTTGATTTCACAATGAGATCATCATGATGGTCTTATTTAGAATGTTTCTGTTGCGATAGAGTTTTCTAGAGTTTAAATCTCTACAAAGTAAAAACAGATCTGACACAACCTAAGACTGTGCCCCACTGCAGAAAATCGATGTGATGGACCATGTCATTTGAAGTACCTAAAAGATTCTCCTAGTCTGAGATTACAATTTTGTCTCCACCCCAAATGCCCCCATGGTAGAAAGAAAAGTAAATGAGAGACACCACTCTAGAGATTCAACATGATACTATTGTGGTAGGCAGAATTTCTAAAATGGTTCCCCAAAGATGTTTCTTTCCAAATCTCCCTGAACCTATGAATTTGAAGATAATTCCATCTCATGAATGAGTTATATCATACGGTACATTTGAGTTTAAGGTAGGGAGATGAAGTAAGCTTGTCTTAATCACATGATTCCATTAAAAAACTGAATTTTCTCCAACTAGAAGCAGAAAGAGATTCTAAATTAAAGTATAGCTTCCTTTGCTGGCTTAAAGATAAAGAGGATCACTCAATAAGGAAACAGGGATCTCAACTTTACAATTTCAAGGAATTGAATTCTGCTGACAATTTCAATGATCTTGGAAGCAGATTCTTCCCTCAAGTATTCCACTTGAGAGCCCAGCACATTGACTACAGCCTTATCAGACCCTGAGAAGAAAACCCAGCTGAGTCCACTGGGAATGATGATATCAGAATTGTGAATTATTAAGTGGCTATTATTTTTATTGTCCCAAACTTGCAGTAGTTTGTTAAGTAGCAACAAAAAACTAACATAGACATTTCAACGAGGACAGAGGAACAACTCAAGAAGTACACTTCCTGCTTTATCATTTTCACAAGTTGACATTTTTCATAAAATATTTTATCAGAAGACGAAAATAAATCGTGCTTCTCAGCAATTTAACATTTATACCTTATGCTCATATACTCACTTTATGTAATGAGCCAGTTAAATGTTAACTCTGATAACCTGATGTAATAGAACAAAATACAAAAAGCTATTCCAATTAGTGGTTACCTACACATTCAAATAACATTTGTTTTCTGGTTGATAGAGTAAAAGAAAGAACAAAAGAAAGAAAGAGAGAAGAAGGAAGGAAGGAAAGAAGGAAGAAAGGAAGGAGGAAGGAAGGAAAGAATGAAGGAAGGAAGGAAGGAAGAGAAAGGTCCCTACCAATAGTTTATTATTTGCAAAGAAAAGATAATTATCCACTATAAATGGACAATATGAGTAACTATAAAATTTCATGGTCTAGATTAACATCAACACTCAAGGACAAATGTGTGCCTCTCAATGTATGTGGTCCCCTGAAAAGGACACAATGTTTACAAAATATTCTGGCTGTGATACCTAACCTGAATCTAGTCATGAGGGAATAACAGAAAAACCCAAATTGAGTGACACTGTAAAATGATTTTTTTCTGTTTTCCTAAAAAAAGAAAGAAAGAAAGGATGTTTCAAGACACAAAATGAAAAGCTGAGGAATAGCTTCAGCTTAAAAAAGAGCTAAGATATGTAATATTTGAATACAATGCATGATTTTAGACTGGATTCTGAACTGCAGGAAAAAGTGCTATAATTATTATTGGAACTATTTAAATGAGTAGAATAAAGTTTGTAGATTACATAAAATATTACATTCATGTGAAATATCTTGAATTTACTATACACTCATTACATAAGAACATATCACTGGTCTTGAGAAGTGCATATTGGGACAAAATAGCATAATTTATTTAAATTATTTTCAAATAATGCAAAGAAATAATTATATCTATATCTATATCTATCTATATTATATCAAACATTTATATAAATGTAATAAGGAAGACCCCCCTACTTGTCTGCCAGTTTTCCCTACTGGTGGGCTTGCATGTTGCTGTGATGCTGAAAGCTATGCCACTGGTATTATAGCAGGGTCACTCATAGCAGACAGGTTTCACCTGAGCTTCCATTTAAAAAAGAGAAAAAGGAAATGCCAAATTACATGTCAAAAGAGACTCTGAAACTTGCCCTTGAACACCAAACAGCTAAAGTTAAAGAAAGACATGACAAAGTTAAAGAATAAACAGAATATTTCAAAAGGCTGCTTGAAAAGATTAAATCAAATATAATGACATGTACAAATACCTGGAGATAGAAAACCAAAAGAGAAGAACATGCTCTGTTTTTCTCAAGCTCAAGGAATTAAAGAAAAAATTCAAGGCTCCAGTGGCAATAGTGAAGGATTCTACAGGGAAAATGTTAACCAACACAGGAAACATCAAAAGAAGATGGAAGGAATACACAGAGTCATTATACCAAAAAGAATTAGTTGATGAGCAACCATTTCAAGAGGTCATATATGATCAGAAACCAGTGGTACTGAAGGAAGAAGTGGAAGCTTCCTTGAAGGAGATGGCAAAACACAAGGCTCCCGGAATTGATGGAATACCAACTGAGATGTTTCAACAAACAGAGGCAGTACTAGAGGAGCTAACTTATCTATGCCAAGAGATTTGGAAAACAGCTACCAGGTCAATTGACTGGAAGATATCCATATCTGTGTCTATTCCCAAGAAAGGGGATCCAACTGAAAGTGGAAATTATCAAATATCATTAATATCACATACAAGTATAATTTTGCTAAACATCCTTCAAAGGTGACTGCAGCTGTATATAGACAGGGAACTGCTAGAAAATCAAGCCAGATTCAGAAGAGGACATAGAAGTAGGGAAATGATGGCTGATGTCAGATGAATAATAGCTGAAAGCAGAAAGATGTCTATGTTTTATTGACTATGCAAAGGCATTTGACTGTGTGAATCACAATAGATTATGGGTAACATTGCAAATAATGGGAATATCAGAGCATTTAATTGTATTCATGAGGAATCTGTATGTGGACTAATGAGGCAGTCGTTCAAACAGAACAAGGAAACACTGCCTGGTTTCAAGTTGAGAAACGTGTGCGTCAGGGCTGTATCCTTTCACTGTACTTCTTCAATCTCTGTTCTGAGCAAATAATTCCAGAAGCTGGACTTTATGAATAAGAATGCGGCATCAAGATTAGAGGAAGATTCATTAACCACCTGCATTATGCAAATGACACAACTCTGCTTCCTGAAGTAAGGAAGATTTGAGACATTTACTGATGGAAGATTAAAGAACACAGCTTTCAGTATGGATTGTGCCTCAACATTAGCAAAACAAAAATCCTTACTATTGGGTCAGAAAGCAACTTCATGATAAGTGGAAAAAAGATTGAGGTTGTCCAAGATTTTGCTTTATTTGGTTTTACAATCAACACTCACGGAAGCAGCATTCAAAAAATCAAAAGGTGCAATGCATTGGGAAAAGCTATTGCAAAAGACCTCTTTAAAGTGCTGAAAAGTAAAGATACCAGATTGAAGATGAAGGTGTGCCTGACTCATGCCATGGTATTTTCAGTCACATTATATCACTGGGAAAGGTGGGCATTGAACAAGGGAGATAGGAAAAGAATCGATGCTTTTGAATTATGGTGTTGGAAATGAATATTGAATATACCATGGACTGCCAAAAGAATCAACAAATCAATCCTAGAAAAAGTGCAACCAGAGTGCTCCGTGGAAACAAGAATGATTAGACTGTGTCTGATATGTTTTGGTCATGTCAGTAGAAACCAATCCCTGGAGAAGGACACCATGTTTGGGAGAGTAGTGAGTCAAGGAAGAGTAGGAAGACCCTCGACTTGATGGATTGATTGACACAGTGGCTGCAACAAGGGTCTTAAACATAAAAAAGATGGTGTGCCTGGCACAGAATCAGGGAGTATTTCATTCTGTTGTATATGCAGTCACTATGAGTCAGATCCTACTCAATGTTACCTAACAACAGCAATAAAGACAGAGATGATAAAAATTTAGCAATTGTCAAAACTGGAGAAATAGGATAAATGTTTGTGGGAATTTTCCATGTTAATTTTGAAAGTTCTATCTTAAGTTGAAATGTTTTTAAATAATTTTTTAAGAAACACTAGACCATATCTCTGATGGCACTATTTCAAACTTGAGTGTAAATAGTGTCAAGTCTCATTGTTACAAAGGAATGAATAAAGGTATTAAAATTTGGAGCTGTACAGTTTTTCATCTCCTTTGGTAAGTGTCTTAGCTGCCCACATATTAGTTCCACAGTATTGTATAAATGAAAAGCATTTTTTCATATAATAGCAGAAAAGTTTACTACTCTTGTTTACAAACTAGAAACCATTAAGTACTTTAAGTGTACTACTAATCATCTTTCAATGAACTCCTCCTAAAGTTTGGCTGTTCTATGAACTAATCTTTAAAATAAGCTGTTTCCTTATAGAAATACCCTGTACAACATCTTACCTACATTCCTTCAGCAAAGTTCTCTGTAGTCTGTCAATATCAAAGGGAATTGCATGACTGTTTATATAAATTTGGATATGAAATACAGAATGGTAACTTTAAAATTTAGCCCAGTCAGAATAGAATAAGCAAAAAAATCTTCATTTTAGTACCCATTCATCTTCCACCTCCTGTAGACATCTTTTACTTCTTTATACTTGTAGCAATGTTTACTAATATTGCTAGTCTGGAACATATTCTTTTCACTCAGGTTTAACACAGAATAAATCCACATCTAATTTCCTAGGCAATTTCACATCCATCCTAGAACTCCTTAAGCAAAATGCTCTGCTAGGTATGAGCAACAACTGAAAAAATAGATTTTGTTTTATACTTTCTCTCATAAATCTCACACTTGGGTCTGTCAGAGAACCGCTTTTGTAAAATAACTCAAAGTGACAACTTCCCATGAACAAATTCCTTACTAGTCATTTTTACGTAAAAGCAGTTAAACATGAAAATGTTAAGGAAAATTTATTTAATATTATTTAAGCCAAGAAATGATTTCAAAGACTAATGTAATGTATGCCAATTCAAAATTTTCAGGATAACATTGTTTGGGGTACTTTTGCTTTTATTTCTTCATTAACTATGTTGTTGTTAGGTGTCATCAAGTCATGTCCAGCTCATAGCGACCCTCATTGGATTTTCAAAGGCTGATTGTTTCAGGACTGCTTCAGGAGTGGATTGCCACGTGCTTCTCCCATACACCAACTATGCAAATATATTTTCTGAGCATCTAGGGATGATACATTAACTAACAAAGAAATTGTACTAATGGATAACAGCTATTTAATGTCAACTGCTGGAACACTATCTTATATGCAATTTTCTAATTGTAAAATTATTAAAAATTTTTACTTTTCTCAAAAGTTAAATTTATGGCAAACAATCTAAGAATATTAGAATGAGTTTACTTATAAATCATTATGAAAAATTAAATATAAAGACAACTAGAGAAAAAACAGAATGTTTATGCACCTGTCATTATTGTTAGGTGCCATCAAGCTGAGTCTGACACATAGCAACCCTCACGGGGTTTTCAACAGCTGATCATTTCAGGATTGTTTTGGGAGTGGGCTGCCAAATCCTTCTCCCATTTCTGCAGTGCTGGGGATTGAACCCAGGGTCTCAGTGTATGTAGCGCAAGCACTCTACCAACTTAGCTAAACCCCATCCCTCACTTGTCATTAAGTTTCATTAATGATCATTTCCTGGATAATCTGCTCTGATCCATATCCCCCCGATACAGACTACCCCAGAGGATTATTTAAAAACAAGCCTAGACTCTGTATTTTATCTGCAATTATTTGGCATTTACCATCTCTCTAGAAAATAACAGGGGCTGGGATTTAGCTCAGTTGGTAGAGTGCCACTCTGCAGTCTCTGAGGTCCCAAGTTCGATTCCCAGCACTGTAAAAATGGGAGGAGTACGTGGCAATCCACCCCAGAGGCAATCCCCAAATAATTGCCATTGAAAACCCTATGTGTCGGACAGGATTCAAATGCACCTAACAAAATGAACTAGAAAATAACAGTTGTTTTTAACATAACTAACATAACACTATCATTCTAAAATAAGTAATTCTTTAATACTTAATACTTTAAGTATTATATTTTAGGGAAAAGATTTTTAAAGAGCAAAATAACAAAACTTACCAAAATTGGTAACTTAAAAAATATACTATATGTTTCTAATATTTATTAGGGACTATGCTAAGCACCATCAATATAAAATAATAATGGCTTTAAAGTGATAATTTTTTGGTAAATAGTAGACTGAATATGAAAGTACTATGATAGAGGGAACTATGTGGCATGATTTTGGAGGTCAGAGGAAGGATATTAGCCCACTATGGGATGAGAGTTAAAAAACAAAGAGAACTACAAGTAGGTGACCCTGAGAGAAGAGGTAGATCAAGTGTAGTATTGTGCTACAGATGTCTCACAGCAGCTTACCAGAGCCAAGTTTGCACATTTCTTCCTTTTTCACATCCACTATCATCATACTGGTAACTTCCT
>VMDO01022801.1:0-32851 GCA_007922755.1 Pedetes capensis | reverse complement strand
AACATTTCCTTTCTAAATTTTGGACATTCTTGTTTCCACATTTTTTTCAGATAGATAGGTATATGTATAGAAATAGATATAGATATAGATATAGACATAGATAGATAGAAAAGTATACTTCTCAAATGAGTCCAGGAGTTGATATTGATGCTGTGGTAGATTGAAAAAAAAAATCACAGTAGTTTGTAGCTGCTCCTTTGATGTAGAGATAGAATCTATTTTTTTTCCTGAATCTGGGAATAGTCATATGACTTTTGCGGCCAAAGTACGTGTGTGTGTGTGTGTATGTGTGTGTGTGTGTGTGTGTGTGTGTGTGTGTGTGTGTGTGTATGAGTTCAATGGTGAAAGTATATTTTTTAAAAAGCATACAAATAGAAACTGGCTGAAAACCATCTATGTTGTCATGCCCAGAAAAGGAAAAGAAAGGTTAGCATTGTACTGAAGTACAACACCTAAGAACATGCGCTTGTACCTCACCTTGACTCTGTGGGGCTAAAGCAAATCATCATGTAGTCGGCCTGCCTCTGTCTGTCTGTCTGTCTGTCTGCCTCTCTCTCTCTCTCTCTCTCTCTCTCTCTCCTTCCATGCTTCCCACCTCCCCTCCCTCTTGAAGTGGGTGAGAAAAAGAATGATGTGGGAATCACAGAGATGCTATACTCTGTATTCACTATCATAGAAAAGCAAGCAAATACTGTTAATCCCAGAGAAGTCCTGTGGCCTTGTGTGTTATTCTTAGCTTGAGCTGCACCTTTTCTCTCCCCACCATGTTCAATTTTTCAATTTGAGGCACTATTGGTATAAAGCATGCCTCATTAGCTTGTGGGAAGTAGCCAGTACTCATTAATTCAGTTCTCACTTCATTTGCTTTGCACACAGTCATAATTAGCTTCCAAATAACTTAGGTACCTTCAATAGATTTATGACTACAATTTTACTCTACATTCGCTTTTTTACTTCTTTCTCTCCCTTTTCTGATATTCTATACAAGTTAAAATTCAAAAGGACAAAGCTACTTTGGGGAGTGATTTGATGATAAAACTTTTGGTATTATAGTTGTATGATTAAGGAATAGAGATCTTGGCATTTCAGTAATTCTCTTACCTTGAAAACTCTGTTACAAAGGCAAACTACTGAATTTTTAAAACCTGTTGAAAAATACCTTAAACTATAAGATTAAACAAAGAAGAATTTCCAAGGCTCATGCCATTTCAACACCTGTGTTTATTGCTTCAATCTACATAGAATGTGTAAATGTTATATTTGAAATATTTTTTTAATGTGGGAATTATGCTACATTGACAAAAATCTAGGCTATGAATTAATAATGACGTTGTAATAAATTAAAAACAAACAAAACAAAATAATCACAACAGTTTGTATTTGCCTCTTCCAAGTAAAGATAGTATCTATTTCTCCTTTGCCTAAATCTGGGCTTAGCCATGTGACTACTCAGCTCAGGGGACTTAAGCAAATATGAGTTTGCCTTCACTTGCTGCTTTCAGGGCCATCTAAAGAAGAGGGGACCAGCCTGCTGGAGGCTGAGATATATGACCCATTCTCTCCATTCCCCCGAGCCAACTGCCACACTTGTGAATAAAACCATCTGGATCCAATCAGATCCCACCCAACCTGGCAGCCAACTATTGCCACTGGATTGAGCCCAAGTGAAGCCATCGGGACACTACCCAGCTGAGTTTAGGCCAAACAGATGACCCACAGAACTGTAAATGAGCTAATGATCTTTCCCTTAAAATGCCAGGTTATGGAATTATTTCTTAGATAACCAAGCTTATTGAGATGGCTGAAATTTTAAACTTTCAAAATAAATGTGAAGTCCCATTCCTAGGAATGGCTATAATTTTACAATCAATGATTAAAATAGTCATAGGAGAATATAAAAGCTTCTCTGTGATATAATTTAAATGAATCTACCATAAAACAACTTGATATAACTTAATATATTCATTAAATATCACTAAATATTCAACAAGAAACCCAGAGGGGAAGTGTGATGGTTAATCTTGATTGTCAATTTGGGTTGACAGATGCCTGGGAGATTAGAGAAGCACATATTTGGGTATGTCTGTGAAGGAATTTCCAGACACAATTAAATCATGATGTCTTTGACCTAATCAATGATTTAATCCATTGATGGATTCAAAACCTAATAGACTACTGGGAAGTGATAGAACTGTGCAAGGTGGGCCTGTGTTGGAGGAAGTGGGTCGTTGGGGACATGCCTACAAAGGTACATCTTGGCCCTGACTTCTTCCTGTTACCCCTCTTTGCTGAAGCCATGAGCTGAGCAGCTTTCCTCCGCCATGCCATTTCACCATGAATTTTCTGCCTTGACACTAAAAGGAATGGAGCCATTTGACCATGCACAGAAACCTGTGAAATTATTATCAAAATAAATCTTTCTCCTTTACACTGTTTATCTCTAGTATTTGTCATAGCAATGAAAAGTGTGATAACACACTTAGTATTACTATTATTAGAGAAATAAAAATCAAAACCACAATATCACTTTTCATCCATTGTGATGATTCTCATTCAAAAATGCAGAAAATAACAGGTATTAATAAGGATGTGGAGAAACTGGAAGTCTTACATATTGCTAGTTAGAATCTAAAATGGTATAACCACTGTGAATATAGAACAACAGTTTCTCAAAAACTTAAAAACAATTATTGTATGACCTAAAATTCTATTTCTGGTTATAATACACAAAAGAATTGAAAGTTAGGATTCAGATATTTGTATACCAATATTTATAGCAGCATTATCTGCAATAGCCAAAAAGCAGAAACACCCTAAAGTCCATGAACCAAAGAATAAACAAAATGTGGTCTAAGGTCTGGGGGTATAACTCAGTGACTGGACACTTACCTAGCATGCATGTGGCTCTGGGTTCATCCTCAGCACTGTAAGAAAAAAAAAATTTAATTAAAATGTGGTTTATACATGTACCAGAATATTATTCAGCCTGAAAATGAAGTTCTGACATATACCATGGACAAATTTGAGCATGTTATACTAAGTGAAACAAAGAGACATAAAGCAATAAATACTACATGATTCATCTTATATGAGGTACCTAGTATAGCTAAGGGGCTAAGATTTAGCTCAGTTGGTAAGTGCCGCTCTGTGCTCTCTGAGAACCTGAGTTCAATCTCCAGCACTGCCAAAAATGGGAGAAGGACATGGCAATCCATTGCTGAAACAATTAGCCATTAAAAACCCTAAGAGCAGAGAAACACTGACATGGTGCCTGGCATGACACAATGTCAGAGAATGTTTCGTTCAGTTATACAAAGTTGCTATGAGACAGACCTGACTCAAGAGCACCTAACAACAAGGATAGTTAAACTTGTAGGGAAGTACAATAGTCATCACAGGAATTGGTGGGGGAAATTGGGAGTTATTGCTTAATACGTACAAAGTTTCAATTTAGGATGATGAAAAAGTTCTAGAAGATAGTGATGATGGTTCTATAACAATATGAATGTGCCTAATGTCTCTGAATTCGTACACTCAAAAATGGCAAATAATAAGTTGTATCTTTGTATATTTTATCATAATAAAAAAGGTGAAGGTCAGTTAGTTATTATAGGCACTGCTTCGAAATAATTATTTGGTGAATTTGCATAAAACTTAGATTACAAGCAACAAAGGCAAAGAAAAAGCTGAATGGCCCCTGAAGGACAGGTTGGGAACAAGAAAAATCATGCCAAAGAGGGAGAACAGGGTACAGAAAGGCACAGAGGCCAGAAAAAATAACCACTGCTACAACAAAAAATTCTCCTCCCTGGATTATGGAGTGTAAATGAAAAAGGAAATTGAGGGGTATTAGAAAAAATGTTATTGCTATAAATGGCCATTAAACTAGGAAATAAATTGTTGTTGTTGTTGTTGTTGTTTTTAGGTGCTGTCAAGTTGATTCCAACTCATAGCCACCCTATGTACAAACACTACCTGAGATTGTGTTATGTCATGCACACAGTCCTTTTACATGTGTAAGCCCAATGTTGCAGACACTATGTTTCTTCTCATTTTGAGTCATTGCCACATCAGCAAAAGGGGGACCCAGAGGCTTTACTCCAGTCTTTTCATTAAGATAAATTCTACTTTGAGGGGAAAAGTCTGCCCCAGTCATTTCTTGAATGCCTTCCAGCCTGGGGGGGTGGCATTTTCCAGCATTATATTTGACAAGAATTCTTTGCTATTCATAGGGTTTTCAATGGCTAATTGCTTCAAGAGTGGGCTACTGGGTCCTTCTCCCTCGTCTGTCTTATTTTGGAAGCTCAGCTGAAACCTGTCTACCCTGTTGATATCCGAAATACCAGTGGCACAGCTTTCAGCATCACAGCAACACACAAGCTCCACAGCACAACAAGCTGACAGACACACTGAAAAAGAAATACATTATGACATGATATAATCTAAAATGTTATCATACCATTACTGATCATGGGAATGATATGATTTTTAAAGGAAATAATCTTAGCAATGTACATTTTGAATAGAAAGGAGAAATGTCATTGGAGACATCTGCTGCATATTGCTCAGTAACCCTTGCACAAAATGTTAAGACCTCAAATTTCAATTATGCCATTAGGAAGGAAAGAGAGATGAAAAATATGAAAAACCTTTCAAATAAAAATATGGAGTGGGAGATTTATTGGAGTTAAATATATATATTTATTTATAATATATATTATAATAATATATAGTATATTATATATATATATTATATATAATGATATATAATATAGTATATATTATATATACTAAGTATATATATAGTATATATTATATATACTAAGTGTATATATGAGTATATATACTATATAAGTATATATAACTATATAATTATATATGTGTATATATGTATGTATATATATAGTATAGTATATATAAGCATATATATATAACTATACATAACTATATAACTATATATAAGTATATATATAAGTATATATAAGTATATATAATAAGTATAATAATATATAATAAGTATATATATAATATATATATATTATACCATTTTGTTGGCAGACCATCTAAATATAGAATTGAGATATGAAGACAGTGTAATATAAGTCTGGGGCATTGAGTAGGAAGAAAAGATGATACATCAGAATTCAAAGTCAAGAGTTTGCTTGTTTATAATAACTGTATTACAAGAAGGCAGTGGAGAGGGCTCCATACCATGATGGTAGGAACCACCATATCCCAGTTCCTGAACATATGAGCATTATTGTTGTTGTCAGCTGCCATCAAGTCAGGTCTGACTCATAGCAACCATATGTACAACAGAATGAAACTGTGCAATGCCAGGCACTATTGTCAGTGCTACTCTGATATTCACAGGGTTTTCAATGGCAGATTGTTTCGGGAGTGGGCTGCCAGGTCCTTCTCCCTTCATCAACTTTAGAGCTTCTTTTACCCTCACTTTAAAGATGACAAAGCTGTGACTGAAAAAACAAAGGACTTGTTTAATATCTCTTAGTAGGCAGCGGAACATGCTGCTACATTAGTAGGAAAAAAGAGCAAATGAGATAGCCCTATGTTTTTGTGCTACTGTGGGGATTTTTCTCACCTACCATGGCCTCAAATCACTGCAAAATAGGAGCATAAATTCAAAATAAATTAAACATATTAATGGTGACTCATAACATCTCACAGCATACCTTATAACAATCCCTAGTCTAAAGTGTTTTTCAAGTTTTTAAATAATATAGCAAAAGTTATACCAAAAATTAGCCAGTGTTAAGCTAACATATCTCTAGTTTTCAGGATAGCATACTAAAATAAAATGTGCTTTAGTTTAATGCATGTTCTAGCACTAATTAAATAAAAACAGAATTATAATCCTAATCTTATTACCAAAATAAATTCTTATATTTTAATATGCAATAAAATTCTGAAACTGAGAATGTGATCTTTCTAAATAAATTTAGATACAATTTATAGGTTGTGTTCTAAGAATGCTAACTAGTTGCTTCTGAACTATGTTATCTCCCTCATTCTCATCTAATTATTGACCATATTAATATGGACAAAACAAATTAGATGTTTTATAATGAATCCAAAATGTAGAAACAAAATTATATTAGTGAGTAGCAATCAAGTGTTGTTTGTACTTTTTAAATTGTTTATAATCAGATGCACCTTTCTTTTAGGTTAATAACAGTGGTTATGAACCTGTATAGGTAAAAATAATGTGGATGTCTCCAGATCTCACCAGCCTGTAGAAAGAGAGGAACCTGATTAACAGTAGATGTCCAAAACTCATTTGTTAACTTCCCCACTGGCTCATGAAGAGGACTCTAATCCCAGGAGGGAGCCCCTCCCCAGGTATTTCTGGAAGTCTCTAAAAGGGGAGCCTGCAGCTATACCACAATGGTGTCCAATCCTGTCAGATTTCAGAAGCTAAGCAGGATCAGGCCTGGTTAGTACTTACATGGGAGACCACCTGGGAACACCAGGTGCTGTAGGTTTGGGAGATGGGCCAAGCAACCCATTCACCAAAATCAATCCGCTATTGAAAACCCTATAAATAGCAGGGAAGCACAACAATAGTGTTTCATCTGTTGTACACAGCGCTGCTACAAGTCAGACACCAACTCGACAGCACCTAACAACTGAAATGGGAGGAAAAAATCTGCTATGCTATTTGCTTCAGACCCTTCCTTCTGGGGATTGTCTTCCTGCTGGAAAGCTGCAAGTCACTACCATAGCTTCCCATGACCTCTGTGAAGTATCTGTGCCTATGTCAAGTTAACACCTCTGTGGTCCCAAATTAGAGATTCTCGGGGGAGTCAGGCTGTGCCCATCACTATCTGAGGTCTCACGTACTCTTTACAATACTCTGGTATTTTCCTTGGAGTAGCTCAGCTTGTCCCACAAGTATGACATTTCCCATGAAAGTAGCTCCTTCAGTTTTTCCTCATATTTTGCTCTATTAGGGCTCAAAACTTCAAATAGGCTATAGTCTGTACTGTACCCTATATAGCTTGTTTTCCCCTTGCCCTAGCCCCACATGTTCCTGCAATTTTAAAAAATTCTTTCTGCTTTAACCTAAAACAAAATGTTTTGTGCATAGTAATGTATGTTAATAGATGTCCCTATGGACCACCAGCACACTGACTTAGCAAACAATGAGGTGTTTACTCTCAGTTTGATCTCAGCTAGGATCTACTTTAAATGGTCATGGGCTAAAATGATTTTATGGTTTAAATATAACAAAACAAATGCCTGAATCATAAATAGAAGCATAGTTATATAACATGATGATACATGTCAGCATCAAGGAATTAAATGTTAGCAAGAAATATTTCTTTTCTCCATTTATCCATTCTCATGACCTAAAAGAAAATGAGCCACTCTCTGAAATCACCTGAAGGAGGAACACTGGCTATTTCAAAAGGATAGAATCGAAATTAAAGAGCTGACATGTCTTAATAAACCTTTTATTCTTTGAATTTGGAATTCACTCCGAGCTTGGTTAGTTGGTCTCATATAAATCCTCATTGCTTTGGATTTATTTTCTGAGTAAATGCTTGCTATACTTATGTGTGAATCCTAAAGCTTTTGGATGTGCTTTGGGTATGAAATATTAAAGAGTTATTATTCCCTTTATATCCTTTTTTAAAACATGAAAGTAATTTGTTCAAAATAGAAAGAGGTATTTTACTCTGAGGGAAACTGTGAAATTATTGCAATGAATTGCAGCATAAATAGGCATCCATGCATATGTAGAAATAACCCAACGAAGTAAAAGCCCAAAATACAAATTTTCCAAAAATATTAGTGGTGTCCTATGTGTAAACATGCATATACATATGTAGACAGAAAACAGATGGATGTTTATATATTCATAGTACATATGGTGTTTTCAGGCAAACAAAATTTTGAATCTTTTTTTCTAACACTTGATTTTGTCAAGCTGGCAAAGACATTTTGGAGATAATGTTTAGGTTTAATTCCTATGAGCATAAGAAAGAATTTCTTCTCAAATTCACAAATGTTAAGGGAAAGTATTCTTTATGTGCTCCTTAACAGTAGAGTTTACACACAATTCCAAAATTAAATAGTCATTTTTTTCTCATTTAGATTAATTTGGATCCACTTCAATAAATTCAAATATGCAACATTTTTAATTAATTGGATCCATTCAAGTATGTAAGTTACATATTTATAAAAGTTTGATAATCTATGTTTCATATGAAAACAACTAGAGGAAAATATCTACAAAATAACTAAATATTCTTCTAGGAAAACAGATTATTCTTATTTATTTTTATTAATAAATGTTAGTGGGGTTAGTAAGAGTAGTAGAGCTTTTACTATTTCCATTGTGCCCCTATTACATTGCTTTTTGTTACACTTACATCCACTTATATAATTTATGAAACCCTTTAATTAGTATGTGGCAAAAATCATAAGCAATTGTGGATTAAATTCCCTTGTTTTTCCTATGTATTCATGGAGTTACATCATGTAACTTAAGATTGTCCTCTCCGGCTTTTTAACTCTCTGTATTATTTCCCTTCCCCACCCCTTCCATTAATATTTGTTCCCCCACACACCCCTCATCGCTTCTTTCTAGTCATATTTTCCCTTTTTAAATAAGCCTGATAGTTTTTTTCTATATATCTACATATTATATTTATAGGTTTTTTTCTTCCTTTAAGTTAGCTTTAGCTCCCAGATATGAGTGAGAACATGTAGGATTCTTCTTTTGGGGCCTGGGTTTGTTCACTTAGGATGATATTCTTCAGTTCTATCCATTTTGCTACAAATGACATTATTTCATTATTTTTCATTACTAAAGTAATATTTCATTGTGTGTATTTTTCTTACAGAAAAAAATAAATAAGATTCAGTATATTAATCATATAACAAGGCAGAGGTAAATTTCCTTAAGATAAGTTTCAAGGAAATAGAAGAAAATGGTGTCACTTGTCAAGTCCAAAATTCTAGAACAAAAGGAAATGGAGTTTGTGCTCATAACATAATCAAAATTAACTGTATAATAAAGTAAGAAGACAGTATTTTAATGGAACTGTTTATGAGTGGGTTTGTTACTTGAGGTAGAAGTATATACACTGTTTAAAGCACTGGAATAGAAGTCACATTGAACAGCATGCGCTGAGGTTGTGTGGATCTCCAAAGCTCAACAGTGTTTGGACCAAATAGACTCCAGAACTCCCTGTCTTCCAGCATCCAACTACCTTCCCATCACCTCTCCATTTTTTGTAGTTAGCTCCTTACTGTCAACTAATCATACTTTCTACATTTGTAGAATTCTTCCACCTAGGCGGACACAGCCATCAATTACCTGTTTTCAGTTGTGGGCCTCCCACATTGTACCTTTCTCTGGGATTCTGTTGAGACCACAACACTGTGGCTCTGCAGAGCAAGGCCACTTCTTCCACTAGTTGGTGAAGAGAAGCTCGAGGGCCAGATCATGAAGATGCAAAAACATCATGATGGCAGGACACACAGAGACACCATCTCTAGGCCAGTCGGGTAAAACACCAGGCTCCACAAAAGCATCCATGGCCCTGCAGAATAACCTGAACGGATTCCTTCTGGATCTCCATTGCTTGGGTTTTGGCTGCAGAGAGACATCTATTTAACTTCCTAAAGAACCACTTCTAAAGAAGAGGTAAACTCACTGAGAGGATGGGCCACCACCCAACTGACCTCACAGGTTGTTGGCCCCCAGGCTGGCCTGGACAACAGCCTCTTCAAAAGATTCACCCTCAAGCATGACTAGAGAGTATAAGAAGAAACAGCAGATGATGGCTCAGGGCTTCTGCTGGAGAATCTCCCTCCAGCCACCAGGCAGCTTTTTAACTACCCTGGAACCAAAACCTCTTCTAAGCTTTGGAATACATGGAAATAAAGCTTTTTTTCAGGAAAAAAAATACACTTCATATAATATAACAAAGTTTGTGGTTAAGAAGATATTTCAAAACTAAAGAAATGTGAAATCTTTTCAAAATACTCTCCTCCAAATCTGGAGTCAAGAGAAAATGTCTAGGAAAAGTGGTAGAGATGCCCCACCTGTCTCCCAAGAAAGAGAGATGACAAGCCGGGCACAGTGGTGCATACCTGTAATCCCAGCAGCTCGGGAGGCTGAGGCAGAAGCATTGCAAGTTCGAGACCAGAGGCAGTCTGCGTAACTTAGCGAGACCCTGTCTCAAAAAAGTAAAAAAAAAAAAAAAAAATGGGCTAGAAGTGCAGCTCAGTGGTCCAGCTGTTGCAAAGCATGCAGGCGTGAGGCCCTGAGTTCAACCCCCAGTACCACAAAAAAGAGAGAGAGAGAGAGAGAGAGAGGTGACATATTATGGGCTGCACTGGGACACAGTTCATAAATTGACATTGTCTTTTCTATGACCAGTGACTTCCATAAGAGGGCACAAATAATCATCCCCATTCCAAAGAAAACTAATGAAGGTATATTCAACAAAAAAATTAATTGAAAGTATTGCAGCATCTCCTGCAGTCTCTTCAGAAAAAAAACAAAGGATAATAAACTTCCCTAACACTGTTGTTGTTGTTAGGTTCCGTCAAGTCACATCCAACTCATAGCTATCCTCATAGGATTTTCAATGACTGATTATTTCCGGATTGCCAGGGGACTAGATTGCCACCTCTTTCTCCCATTTTGGGACTCAAACCTGGGACCTCAGAGACCGCAGAGTGGTGCTCTACCAACTGAGCTAAATCCCAGCCCCTTCCCTAATGCACATCCAAATATTTTCCTTTTTTTTATCCTCTCACTGCCAGTGCCCCATTCGAATATTTATAGTAGACAATACTTGCTTCCTGGAATAGTACTCCCTTTTCCTCATGCTGAGCTACTAACCCTCCACTGTCCTCAAGGCATCCTCACCACCTCACTCCTTTCTATTTCATGCCCTCCATCCTCATACCATGCCACGTGATCATCTTTCTCAGAAATGGCCACAGGGACTTTCACTGTAGACCACTGAGCCAAAACTACCAGGGAAAGTCAGAAATAAGTCACCATTCACCATTCCTTGCTGTGCATGGAAGGATTCATGCAGAGGTGCCTGGGAAGTATACCTGTTTTCTGCTTTGACTATCCTCCTTTGTGAGAAAGCCTTATGAAAAACTTGTGCAGATTAAATTTTTCAGCTCAGAGTCAAACTTCTGTACTGGCTTTTAAAAGATATACTCAAAAGTTTGTCAATATTTTATTCTAGGAGTCCCTAACCTTCTCTCCTCCATTTCCTATATGATTGATGATATCTGAAATCATAGTAGAGGAAAGAAGGGGAGTCTTTCTTTAGATAATTAAAATTAATGTGCATGTGCTTCATTACTGAAGCTGATTCAAAGTCAGATAAGCAACTAGTATTAATGATAGATATCAGAACCTTCGTGGTTGTTAGGTAGTGTTGAGTCAGGGTCCAACTTGTAGCACACTACATACAACAGAAAACACCATTCTCTGACTCTGTGCCATGTACATGATCTTTTTTTATGTTTAAGCCCATTGTTGCAGACACTGTGTCAGTCCATCTACTTGAGGGTCTTTGTTGGTTGATCCACCACTCTCCCAAACATGATGCCCTTCTCCAGGGATTGGTCCCTCCTAACAATATGTCCAAAATATGTAAGATGCAGTCAAGTCATCCTTGCTTACAAGGAGCACTCTGGTTGCATTTCTTCTAGGACAGATCTGCTGGTTCTTTTGGCAGTCCATGGTATATTCAATATTCATCTCCAGTACCATAATTTAAAAGCATCAATTCTTCTCCTGTCTCACTTATTCAGCTTTCACAACCATATGATGGGACTGAAAATACGATGCTATGCCACCAAATAGCCTAAGTATGTTACACATTTTAAAGGAAGAAATGTCCCTGTGAAATTTGGAAAGAATTCACCAAATGGATTGCTGGAGAGCAGGAAATAATCTTTGCAGGATAACAACCCAATCAAGGAAAATTCATGTTACCTGGAATCTCCCTAAAGAAAGAAGCTGTTTTATGTTGTTTCCTGATATATTCAGCTAGAGATGCATGCAACTCTATTTGAATGATCTATGAAGACTTGCTGCTGTAATTTTTAAACAGACTTTTCTATTAAAAAAGGACTGTTTTTAAAAAATATCTGTTAAAGTATCGCTGTAGTTATACACACACACGCACACACACACACACAGAGTTTTTAATCAACACAATCTCAATAAATCTGATGGATAGGGATTGGAAAGAAGGTGTTAGGTATAGACCCAGATGAATATATAATGACAAATTGGGGTTGAGCAAAAGACAAATTTCTGCCACAAAAACTATCCATAAATTTCCTTGTGACTAAATGAGCACAGATATACCTTTCTGAATTGTTCAATGCAAAGATGGTATTCTTTTTAACTGTCAGTATACATGCTATTTTCTTGTATGTGAAGCTCACTATTTATTGGTCCTTAATTTACAGATGGGCTGGAATTTAGCTCAGTTGGTACAGTGCTGCTCTGCAAATCTCTGAGGTCCTGGGTTTGATTCCCAACAATGCAAAAATGGGAGAAGGACCTGGCAACGCACTCTCAAAACAATCATCCATTGAAAATCCTATGAATAGTAGAGAAGCACTGACAATAGTGCCAGACATGGCACAGTGTCACAGTGTTTTGTTCTGTTGTACATATGAGTCAGACCTGATTCAATGGCACCTAACAACAACTTATAGACACCCTCCATGTGTCTGTCAGTTTGTCTGATGTGGCTACTTGCATGTTGCTATGATGCTGAAATCTATGCCACCAGTACGGCAACCCATGGCAGACATATTTCAGCTGAGCTTCTAGACTATGACTAGGGAGAAGGATCCAGTAGCCCACTCTCGAAACAATTAGCCTTTGAAAACCCTATGAATAGCTGAGAAGCACTGCCAAATATAGTGCCAGAAAATGAGGCCCTCAGGCTGGAAGACACTCAAGAAATGACTGGGGAAGAGTTACCTCCTCAGAGTTGCTGTTGTTGTTAGGTGCCGTCGAGTCGGTATCCGACTCATAGCGACCCTCTGTACAACAGGGGAAACACTATTGTCAATGTTTCTCTGCTGTTCATGGGGTTTTCAATGGCATATTTATTTTTGGGAGGGGGTTGCCAGGTCCTTCTCCCAAGCCTACAGTTTCTAGTGTTTCCGGGCAGTCTCCCATCCAGGTACTAACCAGGCCTGACCCTGCTTAGCTTCTGAGATCTGACGGGATCGGATGCCACAGGGCTATGGCTGCAGGCCTCCTCAGAGTATTGTTGACTTTAATGATGAAAATGGAGTAAAGCCCCTGGGACCTCCTTTTACTGATGTGGCATGACTTAAAATGAGATGAAACACCATGGATGCAACACTGGGCTCAAACATAAAATGATTATATGCACAGTGCTAGGCAGTGTTTCATTCTGTTGTACATAGGGTTGCTATGAGTCAGATTTGACTCTATGGCATCCAAGAACAACAACAAAACTTACAGACTATGCAAATGAGACCTTAGTAGTTGCAATAGTTTGGATCTTAAGTGTCTCCCAAAGGTCCTTGTGGTAATGGCCTCAGTATGGTGCTATTGGGGTCAATGGATTCAAGAGGTAAGGCCTAGTAGAAGGACTTCAACTTATTGAGGGCCTGGCCTTGAAGGGAAGATTGGTATCCCAGCCTTCCTCTTCCTCTCTTTCACTTTCTGGCCATGAGGTGAATTGTTTTAGTATACTATATTCTCCACATCATTGCTATGATGTACCTCCACCAAAGGCCTAAAAGCAATGGGTTCCATCTGAGTGTCCAGTAGAACCTCTAAAACCATGAGCTAATAAACCCTTTTTGTCTATAAGCCAATTTATGGCATTTGTTATAGTAACAGAAAGCTAATCAAAATAGTAATGCATGTAAATGTAATGATTCTTTATTATTTCACCCCAGTGAGAACCATCTAAATGTTTTTTCTAGTACAATGATTATCAACATGGGGTGACTTGGGCCCAAGTTTGGGGACATTTCCCCCAATAACACAGAAGTATTCAGCCTCAAATGTCAATAGTTCAAGTCTGAGAAAACTTCCTCTAGAACAATGAAGAATGGATGTTTATTTGTGAATATTGTTTCCTCCTTACTTCTACATCTTCACACCCACTACCTCATATTCATTCAGTAGTCTCCATTCAGAATGTTCTATTTGACATGATTTACCATGATTACTTTGTAGTATTTCACTTTGCACAGTCATTGTTATGATAACATGCTGTCATGCAGAGCAAGTGCAGTCATTACTCATGCTCTGGCCAGCTATATTAGGCCAGACAAGGGTCTGGATAGAACTGTGCAAGGAGCATCCATAGCACCATGAGCTTCGAAGAGGCCAGCCATCAGTAATTGGCAGATGCAACTTGCCAAAAATCTTATACTCAACAAATGATGAAGTTTAATAATGAAGGAGGGAAAGAAGGAACACAGGAAGAAAGGAACGAAGGAAAGAGGGAGGGAGGGAGAGATGGAGGGAAGGAAAGAAGGGAAACATACGGTTCAGACAAGTGCCATGGTACAGGCCTATAATCCCAGTAACCCAGCAGGTTGAGGCAGGGGGATCACAAGAACAAGACCAGACAGTGTGCCAAGCTTAGTGAGACCCTGTCTCAAAATAAAATCGTAAAAGGGGCTAAGGCTGTAAAACATTGGGGGAACACTTGCCTAGCATGCATGAGGCCCTAGGTTCAACATCCCAATCTCCTTGTACTGAAAAAACAAAAAACCAAAAACAACAACAACAACAACAAAAATGTTCAGTTCAAATAAAAGTGAAACTAAAACAAAATGTCTTCATTATATTTATTTTTTAGAAGAGAAATTTCAATTAAAAATTCTCCATGAAAAATAGTCATTAAATATAGAGTGGAGGGGCTGAGGATGCAGCTCAACCATAGGTCACCTGCCTAACATGTGCAAGACCCTAGGTCCAATCCTTAGTACTGGAAAAAAAGGTTAAAAAAAAAAAAACAGAGTAGAAACATCTGTACATGTCTTGATCAAAGTATTTACCAAAAAGCATTGCATTCATTTCTTTTCATTACTATGTTCTCACCTAAACCATAATTTATAAGAGAGTTACATAACATTTGTTTATGTATCCTCAGTACCAGGCCAATTATTATGACTCTTATTCAAATTTACCCACTCACCATGAAGGCAACAAACGAAAAAATGAAAGATTTTTACCAGCTTTCTCCAGTCTGAAATTGGTTGAACATGCAGTTAGGATGTACTGATAATTACTGGTGACCGAATGCAAAAGTTGGAAACAAAGAAGCAGGCTCAGTAGTTGGAAAATATGGCTTTGGTGACAGAAATGAAGCTGGAGATCACATGATAGAATTTTGTCAGACCAACAACTGTTTCATTGCAAATACATTTTTTTCACCAACATGAACAGTGACTATACACTGCTTTGATTTAAAGTCAAGAAAGGTGTGTGTCCGGAATGCATCATTTCACCATATCTCTTCTATTTCTATGCTGAGCAAATAATCCAAGAAGCTGGACTTTATGAAGAAGAACGTGGCATCAGGATTGAAGGAAGACTCATTAACAACCTGCGTTATGCAGATTACACAACTCTGCCTGTTGATAGTGAAGAGGATTTGAAACATTTACTGATAAAGATCAAAGAACATAGCTTTCAGTATGGATTGTCACTCAACATCAACAAAACAAAAATTCTTACAGCTGAGTCAGTATGCAACTTCACAATAAATGAAGAAAAATTTGACGCTGTCCATGATACTGGTTTACTTGATTCTACAGTCAACACCCATGGAAGCAGCAGAAAAGATCAAAAGACACATTGCATTGGGAAAAACTGTGACAAAAGACCCCTTTAAAGTGCTGAAAAGATGTCACATTGAAGACAAAGGAGCGCCTGATTCATGCCGTGGTATTTTCAGTCATATCATATGACTGTGAAAGCTGGACATGAACAAGGGAAACAGAAGAATTGATGCTTTTGAATTACAGTGCTGGAAATAAATACTGAATATACCATGGACTGCCAAAAGAACCAACAGATCTGTCCTAGAAGAAGTGCAACCAGAATGCTCCTTGGAAGCAAGGCTAGCTAGACTGTGTCTTACATATTTTGGACATGTTGTCAGGAGGGATCAATCCCTAGAGAAGGACATCATGTTTGGGAGAGTGGTGGGTCAACAAAAAATAGGAAAACCCTCAACTAGATGAATTGACATAGTGTCTACAACAATGAGCTTAAACATAAATAAGATCATGTGCCTGGCACAGAATCAGGGAGTATTTCTTTCTGTTGTACATGGGGTTGCCAGTAGTCGGACCCAACTTGATGGCACCTAACAGCAACAATAACAATACACATGTAATTCACCAGATAGAACATACAGGAACCAAACTGACTACATTTATGGAAAAAAGCAATGGAAAAGCTCAATATCAAAAGTCAGCACAAGACAAGTTTCTGATTGTGAATCAGACCATTAATTGCTCATATGCCAGTTCAAACTGTAACTAAAGAAAATTACAATTGTGTGAGAACAAAACTATGAACCCTGAGTACATCCCACCTGAGTTTGGAGACCACTGCAAGAACAGATTTGCTAGGTTAGACACTAATGATTGAAGACCAGAAGAGTTGAGGCATGATATCAAAGACATCATTTATGAGGAAAGCAAAAAGTTATTAAAAAGACAGAAAAAAGAGAAAAGACCAAATTTTATATCAAAAGAGACTGTGAAACTTGCCATTGAATGTCGAGCAGCTAAAGAAATATGAAGACATGATGAAGTTAAAGAACTAAACAGAAGAATTCAAAAGGCAGCTCAAGAAGACAATAACAAATATCATGACAGGTGCAAAGACCTAGAGATAAAAAACCAAAAATGAAAAACACATTCTGCTTTTCTCAAGCTTAAGGAACTGACGAAAAATTCAAGCTTCAAGTGGCAATAGTGAAGGATTCTACAGAGAAAATATTAAACGACACAGGAAGCATCAAAAGATGGAAGTAATACACAGAGTTATTATACCCAAAAGAATTGGTAGATGACCAACCATTTCAAGAGGTCACATACGAGCAGGAACCCATAGTAATGAAGGAAGAAATGAAAGCTATCTTGAAGGAATTGACAAAACACAAGGCTTCAGGAATTGATGCAATACCATTTCAGATGTTTCAACAGATGCAGCACTGGAGGTACTTATTTCTTTATGCCGAGATTTGGAAAATAGCAGCCTAGCCAACTGACTGGAAGAGATCCATATTTGCCTATTCCAAAGAAAGAGGATCCAATTGAATGTGGAAATTATTGAATGATATAGTTAATACCACTCACAAGTAAAATTTTGTTGAAGATCATTCAAAAGTGACTGCAGCAGTATATAGACAAGGAACTGCCAGATAATCAAGCCAGATTCAGAAGAGGAGGTGGAACCAGGTACATCATTGTTGATGTCAGATGGATGTTAGCCAAAAGCAGAGAATACCCAAAAGATGTCAATATATGTTTTATTGACCATGCAAAGGCATTTAACTGTGTGGATCATAACAAATTATGGATAACATTGCAAAGAATGGGAATAGCAGAGCACATAATTGTACTCAGGAGGATTTTGTACGTGGACCAGCAGGCAGTCATTAAAACAGAACAAGGAAATGTTGCCTGGTTTACAGTCAAGAAAAGTGGGTGTCAGAGCTGTATGCTTTCACCATACCACTTAAATCTCTATGTTGAGCAACTTATCCAAGAAGCTAGACTTTATAAAGAAGAATGCATTATCAATATTGGAGGAAGACTCATTAACAACCTGCATTATGCGGATGACACAATTCTGCTTGCTGAAAGTGAAGAGGATTTGAAACATTTAATGATGAAGATCAAAGAACACAGATTTCAGTATGGATTGCAGCTCAACATCAAAAAAAAATTCCTTACAACTGTGTCAGTATGCAACTTCACAATAAACAGAGAAAAGATTGAGATTGTCCAAGATTGTCCAATCAACACCCATGGAAGCAGCAATCAATAAATCAAGACACATTGCATTGGGGAAAGCTCTTGCAAAGGACCTCTTCAAAGTATTGAAAAGAAAAGGCGTCATGTCACATTGAAGACAAAGGTGCACCTGACTCATGCCATGGTGTTTTTAGTTACAGCTTATGATTGTGAAAGCTAGACATTGAATAAGGGAGACAGAAGAAGAATTAATGCTTTTGAATTGTAGTGCTGAAGATGAATACTGATTATAACATTGACTGCCAAAGAACCAACAGATCTGTCCTAGAGGAAGTGCTCAAAATGCTTGGAAGAAGGTTGTCTAGATTGTATCTTATGTATTTTGGACATGTTGTCAGGAGGGATCAATCCCTGGAGAAAGATGTCATTTTGGGGAGAGTAGCAGGTCAACAGAAAAAAGAAAGACCCTCAACTAGATAGATTGACACAGTGGGTGCAACTATGGTCTTAAACATAAAAAAGATCATGTGCCTGGGACAGGGTTGGGGAGTGTTTTGTTCTCTTATACATAGAGTCACTCTGAGTTGGAGCTAACTCAATGGCACCTAATAACAACAACAGTACATAACACGGTACCTGGCATGTAGTAGGCTATCAATAACTGCTTAGAAGTTATTGGAGACAGAAGCTATCAGGAGACAGAAGCTAAATTCCAACTTGGCTATATGGCCTGGGACAAATGACGTAGTCAGCCTGACTTTGTTTCCTTAACTGAAAATATTTAGGTTCAATGAATTATGTTTTAAAATGCATTAAGTGATTTCTAATTGGTAATTCTTTTAGATAAACATAAAGACAAATTTACTTATCTTCTTCCTATTCTAATTGGGAATATTCTCCCCACCCCATTAATAAAAAAAGTCCCATAGAAGAGCCATCCAGAAAAATTAAAGAAGAATGGAACAAGACACACATTGACTGGTAAGAAAAATCTTGCAAAAGACTAGAGAAAGAAAAGAATAATTTTTACTTATCACAAGGCACTGTCCTCAGAAGTGAGAAAAAAATGAGATATTGTATCATTGCTAACAAATCAACCCAAACAAACTAAGGGACCACCCAAGAATGTCAAAGCAAGTTTTCTCAGTGAAAGTATGTAATGGAAAAAGCACAACCATTCCAGGGGTTTTAATGCACTCTTTGCCCCTCCTTTTTACTATACCCCCTTTCTCTACTCCTTTAGAGTGAATGTCATGCTCATGAGGGATCTAGTCCATATTCCTCAGAAACCAAGAGGTCAGGTTGAATAAAGAGTTGAGAATTAATCCCAGCGACTTGGAAGGCAGGCAGATCACAAGTTTGAGACCAGAGGCAGTCTGCGTAATTTAGCAAGATCCTGTCTCAAAAAAATAAAAAAAAAAATTAAAAATTAAAAAAAAAAAATGGGCTGAGGGTGCAGCTCAGTGGTCCAGCACTTGCAAAGTATGCAAGTGCAAGGCCCTAGGTTCAACCCTCATACCACACACAAAAAAAAAAAGAGTTGAGAATTGTTACCAAATTGCATCAGAAAAAAAGGATAAATTGAAAACAACTAACTTTTTATTTATTAGAAAGGTACCATTGAAGTAGGGTAATACTATTTTTCAGAGCACTACAAATTTATCCTATAATTACAAATAGCTTTCAAGACTTATTACTGCAGTGTTTTGTAAAATACAGCAGAAGCTAAAGTGGTTCTCAAATGGGTCTGTGTCAGGATCACTCAAAGGATTTGTTAAATAACCAGGATCAGGTCTTATCCTTGTCCTCCTTGTCCAACTGAGAGCACACTGGACACTTGTTAAAAACAAGGACAATTTTATTCTGGTACTGGTATGGGAGAGAAAGATTTTGTAGAGGACCCAGCTCAACTCCACAGAAATAAAAGGTGGGAGGTGTGTTGAGCTTTGTGTAGGCAAGTGGATAAGTCCTGGGAGTCTCTATGTGGGAAGTGCTCCTCATCATTAGGCCCTCTGTGTCTGCCAATTTCTCTTATTGAAGTTAGGCTTTTTCTGACCACACAGACCACACACACATACACACAGACCGTGAGGCACTCTCTTCTTTGATTATGTTTCCAAAGGATGGCTCCTGGGTCCTTGAGAAAGATATTTGATATTTTGCCTAAAACAGGCAAAAGCCAGGAAGAAGACATACATGTCAAAGGAGCAAAGGTAGAATTTACAGCTGTAAATTTTCTTCAGTAAATGCTCTAAGAAAAGGGAAGTCAGGGCTACAGTCAGGAAGAAACCTGTCAGAAGCCTAGTCAAGCTGAGGGGAATACCAAGACCTTGATCATACATCAATGAGCTTCATTAGTTCTGTAGATCTGATAGGTGTCCCCAGCAGGAGGGGAGTACAACTCCACATTAGCAGCTGTGCATGCTGAGGCATCCCCCTCAGAGACTCAGGGGCCTTCACTCCACTCAGGTGCAGCCAAGATCTTAACTTGGACAACAGAAAAGAATTTCAGGAGGAATCAACCTGAAGCAAAGTTGTTAAGTTTATTGATTAATCAGAAAGACAAGAGACACTTGAAGAGGCAAGTGTGGGCATTAAGACAGGAAAGCACTTAAGTGCTTCAGCAGCAGCTATATCAGTGAATTGGGGGCTCTTGAAGTTATCATTGTTTAAAAGAGATACTATAACTGAGGTTGAGAGAAAGGAAAAAATGGTGCCATACTCATTTCCTTATTGAAAGAAATTTTCATAAATGAAATTATAAGGTGATTTATGAGAGTATAGTACAGGTTAACATGTGAGAAAGAAATGTGTTTAAGACAAAACCCTGGGTAAAAACAGCCTGCAGCCTTAGCCCAGTGTCATCTGATCCCATCAGATCTTGGAAGCTAAGCCAGGTCGGGCCTGGTTAGTACTTGGATGGGAGACTACCTGAGAACACCACGTACTGTAGGCTTGGGACATGGACCCAGCAACCCAGTCCCAAATCCAATCCGCCATTGAAAACCCTATGAATAGCAAAGAAGCACTGACAATAGTGTTTCACCTGTTGTATGCAGCAGGGTCGTTGAGTTGGATACCGACTCCAGGGCACCAAACAACAACAACACAACAATGGGTCAAAACAGATCAGAAGAATTGAAGCGATTTTGCCATACACAGATCATACAAGGAGGTTAAGACATATGTTTTGATCCAATCATGGTTCACTGGCCATTTTAATAATCCTGTTTGTGGTATTTTTAGGAAGAGAGTATAGTTTCTGTAGCCTGCAGCAGTGCCACTGTGCCGCAATCCCGTCAGATCTCGGAAGCTAACCAGGCTCGGACCTGGTTAGTACTTGGATGGAAGAATGCCTGTAGTGCTGTAGGCTTAGGAGAAGGACCTGGCAACCTACTCTCCCCCCAAAAAACAATCAACCATTGAAAACCCTATGGATAGCAGAGAAGCACTGGCAATAGTGTTTCGCCTGTTGTAAGCAGGGTCGCTGTGAATCAGACACTGACAACAATAGTTTCTGTATGTAGTTTTCCTGTGGCTGGGCTATCTGGTGCTGGTTGTATCGGAACTCTTAACTCAGTCAGCAGAGTCATAAACCAGATCCAGATGGTGAAGGTGAGGGGCTCTTTTCCTTTATCATGTCCCCTTAACCTTTTTCTGTCTTTCCATCCTGCCTTATATGTAACCAAGTTTGGAAACCAATGCTTTGAGATATTTAGAAAAACTCTCAAAATTTCCACAAACTAAATGAGGTATTAACAAAATAACATAATCATATTTCATTTGTTTTGTGTTCATGAATTCTCCATGAATGCACCATAAATGACAATAAAATAAGTGTACCTTTTATGTGAGATTTAAAAAAACAGAGTTCCAAGATAGGATTTTCAGATAAAACACAGGATACATGGCACTTACTTGTTGTTGTTGTTAGGTGCCATCGAGTCGGTATCTGACTCATAGTGACCCTCATAGGGTTTTCAATGGCTGACTGTTTTCAGATTGCCTTGGGAGTGGATTGCCAGGCCCTTCTCCCATTTTTGTGGTGCTGGGAATTGAACTCGTGACCTCAGAGATTGCAGCGCAGTGCTCTACCAACTGAGCTAAAATGGCACTTACTAGTTTTCTGAAATCCAAATTTTACTAGATGCCATGTATTTATATGCATTAAATGTGACTACTCTAAAATGAGGTTTATGCACATGCATTTTGTAACAGCACACATAAATTTTCTAATTAAAAATCTTAAAGGAAGTGCCTCAGTATTTTCATGGAGAAATTTTTTAATAAGTCAAGAGAAGCAGGAGTCTTAAGCTTGTAAGTACAGTAACCTTTTAGGAAATGCCTTTTTCCCAACATCCATTCTCCACCAGCTGAGGCCTAACAATGCAGCCTCTTGGTGTGCCTGAGGTCAGGTGTCTCTCTCAGCCATTGTTTGAGAGGCAACCCTCTTCTGCCTGGTGTGCTATGATTTGCGGAAGCCACTTGTTCTCTTTTAAATGTTAGGAGCTCAGCAGGCCAAATTATAAATATTTTTTCAACCACATCCAAAGAATATGAGCAATCTACAAAGGACATAATCAAATGTGGTCCAATTCACAAAGCCATAGGTTCCAGACCCCACCAGATTTCAGTTTTGTGAATATTTTATCAACCATTTGAACAATAGAGAACAACTGACCTGGTTGGCTTAGTTATCAAAGGTATCCCTTGTTATCTTGTAATGAAAAAAGTGGGTCTGCATGACAATTTAACAGCAAAAGCCATTTCTTTCAATTTTGTACTTTAAAAAAACTGCCAGGTAATTAACTTCACAGCAGTTTTATTGGCAAAGTAATACTACAGATAAAATGAAACATTCAGTAATAACTTACTGCCAAAACTGTGGTTAAGTACTGTTGAGATAATATAATCACTAACAGAAGAAGATAGAGCAGAATGACTGTGAGATGTTGGAAAGCACAAGCTATCATGAGGGGGTCCAGTTTGAAAGGTTAAAAATTGAAAGAAAGTGGGAGACTAAAAACAAGAGGCAAAAGCATGATTTAACATACCTGTATTGTTGTTAATTTTTGAGGACATTTTAAATAATAAAAATGGCAAAATAGCAATAAGCCATGTTTGGGGTCAAAATGTATACAACCTTTGTCCTTGTTTTCCCCTCTGTAATTCTGTGCTTCTTTGAGACACACCCAGGGAACTCCCTAGTGACTTTTTTCTTAAACCTAAATAATGGGACCTTTCCTTTTGATCGTATGCGTACCTAGCCCTTGACAGCACCCTTTCTAGGCACTTGAGGCTCATATCACATGGGGCATGCCCTAGTTTAAAGAAAACTGGAAAGAATACATGCCCAGGGACTTTTTCTTTGTTTGTTTGTTTGGTTGGTTGGTTAGATTTTTTGGTTTGATTGGTTGGTTTGGTTTGGTTGTTGGTTTGGTTTTTGTTTTTGTTTTTGTTTTTGTTTTTTGGCTTTCCTGGGAAGCCCTGTCTGTGCCCTGGATGCTTATCACTCTCTCTGAGGGCCCACATGCATTCTAAAGTTAATAAACTCTAGAACTTTGCCTCACTCTTGCTGACTCGTCTGAAATTCTTTTCTGTGATGAAGCCAAGGGCCTGGCTTAACCTGGGTGGAATCTAAACTAGGGGAACTCCTCAGGCTGAGCAGCCACACTGAGCTGTACCTCTCTGCTGTGCCACCTACAACAATTTATCTAAATGCTATTGACAGTGACTCTCTAGTTAAAGTGTCACTGTTCCCTCACCCCATATACAATCTTCTAAATCAGCAGTCCTCAACATTTTTGGCACCAGGGACGGGTTTTCTGGAGGACAATGTGTGTAGGGGACATCTGAGCTGATGGCGAACAGCTGTAAACACAGATGAAGCTTTGCTCATTCTCCCGCTGCTCACTTCCTGTTGTGCAGCCCAATTCCTAATAGGCCGCAAACTGCTATCACTCTGTGGCCTGGGAGTTGAGGACCTCTGTTCTAAATGATTTTTGCCCAAATGGTGTGAGATCAAAGAAATCCCTGGATAAATAAAACCTTTCATCTGTAAAACATCTGTGATTCCTTTTATGCAGAAAACAAAACAAGACAAAGAAAATTATTTTCTCTCAAATGGATGCTCCTAATATATCTCAGTTTCAGTACCTAGGTTACCCATGTGCTGTAGGAAAAAACAAATCATAAAGGGAAAGGAAGGAGATAAACCTCACACTAAAGATAAGTTCTTAACTTTTACACTTGCATATTGGTCAAATGATACATGTTTAAAATGCTTTGATCTGAGAACCGCCAAATAGCATCCATCGTTCCTATGGTAATTAAATACCTTTGAGAATAGTAATTAAGCTTCTATTATTTTCTCCTACAGAGATCCAGATACTGAACTTGCTACTAAATTGTTATAGGCAAAGCTCAACAACAGAATCGAGGGTATTCCACTTTTGTTATCCTCTTCTAAGTGGCAGAAAACATTATATTCTTGTTGTTGTTAGGTGGCATCGAGTCAGTATCTGACTCATAGTGACCCTCATAGGGTTTTCAATGGCTGACTGTTTCGGGATTGCCTTGGGAGTGGATTGCCAGGTCCTTCTCCCATTTTTGTGGTTCTGGGAATCGAACTTGGAACCTCAGAGACTGCAGCGCAGTGCTCTACCAACTAAGCTAAATTCCAGTTAGGAAATATTTTTCATAACTATTTTAAAGGAAAACTAAATGATATTACAGAAAATTGATATAGGGCAAGATTATAGTCACAAACAAAAATCTCCACTGCAGAAAGATTTGTGTTGCACATATGGTGACATTAGAACTTCAATAATCTATTTTAAACTGGTCCTTAATTTCTAGTGCAATTCAGAAAAAAAATTGCTACTATGCTTTTTAATTTGCATTTTTCAGAGCCATAAATGTTAAAAATCCACCTGGAAGGATTGGGACTTTTTATTTAAAAATTTGAGGAAGGAATTGCCTAATGACTTTTTCTCTATATTTTTGTTCAAAAACAAACATCTCTCTTGAGTAAGACAAAGCTATGATTTGGTTTATTACAAAGAAACAAGGCAAGGAGAAAAAGAAAAAGGAAGAAAAAAGGCAGAAATGAGTACTTGGCTACTATGCTTTTCTGATTCAAATATTCTAATCATGCTAGATTCCAAGGTAACATGGATATTATATTATCAACCATATTTAATTGATAGAGTTAATATACTATTCAAAATCTTGGTTTAAGACAAATATAACCCAGTTATTTGGCTATAAGGTGAGACAAATTATCTCTTTCTTTACTCAAAACATGATTTATAAAGGAAGATTTTAGATGGAGAGCTTAATGCCTCAAATCTGGAAAGTATTTTATTATGGGTAGTTTGTGAGGTTTCTTTTAGGAAGTCTAATAATGTACATTATTGCACATTCTTGTTTTCCTATTTAACAAACTTGGAGTGCTTTTCTAAAGTACATTTGGCTATGATTAGGCTCTTACATAAACCTGAAAAAATTATAGCAGTTAAATTTTAAGATAAAACCTAGGGAAATTAGATATTTTGTAAGTGAACTGTCTATTCCCAGTCCAATAAGTTGTTTTAGATTCAGTCTGAATAAAGCAAACTGTTTCATCTTTGGCTTCAATCATAATTATGAACTGATTGCTTACCAGGTATTCAAGACCACTTCTACTCTGGATTATGGCACCCAACATTCAGGATAGCTAACAGTTAAAAGTACTGGGGAGTGACCTTCTCACTTCCTGTCCTCATAATACAGCTGGACACCTGGAAATGTAGGAAGCATGTCATGAAAGACACTTCTTACTATAACAACTTTTTTTTTTCTTTTTTTTTTCTTTTTTTTTTTTTTTTTTTTTTTTTTTTTTTTTTTTTTTTTTTTTTTTTTGCCATACTGAGGGTTTAACCCAGGGCCTTGCGCTTGCATGTTCTGCAAATGCTGGACCACTGAGCTGCACCCTCAGCCCATTTTTTTTACTTTTTGAGACAGGGTCTCACTAAATTATGCAGACTGCCTCTGGTCTGGAACATGTGATCCTCCTGCCTCCACCTCCTGGGCCGCTGGGATTACAGGCGTGCGTCACTGCGACGGGCACCTGTAACAACTCTTAATCTGAGACACACTTCCAAACACACATACATGTATGTGCACGTGTTTAGACACACACAGCACACACTCTACACACACAAGAGTCCACGTGGTTTTATCCTGTGAAAGTTCTAAGCCCACTCCCTCACCTCTCCAGTTATGAGATTTTCTCTTTAGAATGAAGATTCTTTGGTTTTATGACCAGATGTCTTAACTTTAGTTCATTGTTAAGTTCCCTGGTGGCCAAGGTTTCTCTGCTTCACTACTGCTTATCAGCACATATCCACCCCAAGTAGGCTTCCAGACAAGTTCATTTATAACTAGACCTGTCCGTGTAGGAAGGTTAATGGATGTGCCCATTGTGCAGATCTGAAATCAAGGTCTGCAGGCTTATTTTATTGCTGAGACAATATAAGAATAAGATATTTACTTTAGCTTATAAGCTCTTCTCTTGAAAATTATTTTATTTATGAATATCACTTTACTTTGGTTCACTTACCTACTTTGTTCAACCACAGCTAAATAATGTCACTATTTAATAAAGATTACTTATTCTAATCCTAAAATTATTTAACTTCAATTTTTTTTTCAGATCACAGGCAAATCCTTCAACTAAGTTTATGCACAGAAAATGGATTAACCACTTGTGATTTTAAAGCATAGCTTTTTCTATAGATATATGAACATATATGCCAATCTCAAATGCTATATCACATCATATATTTTATGGTAATGCAACTGAGGTGTAAGTTATACACTAGCTTCTACAAAACAAGCTTTTAAAAGATGATAAATTTCTTGAAAGTTTTCATAGGATTAAAATAATTTATAAAAACAGATCTTTCCATTCCATTCAATTAGTTTGAAATGTGACTTTGATTTTTCAGTAAGCCAAGATCCCAAATTGGTATCTCCGTTTCCCACCCTAATATGCTTTCCATTAGGTATACCTGGTTTTAAAGTTAGAAAACATTTTATGAAACAGGGAAAGGTCTGACAAATGTTCCGCAGGTCCTTCGGATATTTTTTAACTTGCCAGGGACATGAGCCACTGACTTTGGGGGGCTGGGGTCAGAATAAAAGGATAAGAAAAAAGTGGATAATTCCTATTTCCCCACCTCTCTCCAGAATGATCTGTAATTTACCCTCACCTGGCCCAATTGTAAATTTCTGCCACCTCTCTAAAGATGTAATAAAAATTAGAGCTTCACTTTCTAAAAATAATGTGACCTCATGAGGCTACTAGATATTTTCACTAGAAATATATGCCATATGTTTACAAATAAATTATACAAGCATATAGGTACCATGTTGTATTGATTTCTGTATTCCCAACACCTACAATATTTATAATGTAGCAGATTACTCAGTGGATGTATACTGAATTGAAATTAAACACATATTAGGAAGTAGAAAGAAGGGAAAGAATTATAGGGAAAAAAGGGACCTGGGCTCACAGATCACATGTACCCTGGGAACCAAATATTCAAAATATGCACCCAGAAATATACATATCTGTATAAGAAGTAAAGCATATTACTTATGTTTCCAAAAAGAAAAGAAAACCATTTCAACCACCACATGGAAGCCCTGTTTTAGGGAATGAACATAGCCTCACCCAACATGCTCAGGGAAGAAGACAGGAGGGGAGGTAGAGCCCAGGATGCTGATGTCCTGCTCTCTCAGGACCCTCTCCTGGCTGATTTCTGGTGGTGTCTTTGAAATGACTTTGGAGAAGCCTGTTCCCTTTTTTCAGGGAGTAGTTACTGCTCTGATACTCAGCCATGGAGCAGAAAGAATGCAATAAAATACAGAAATTAAGGTGATAAAAAAGTAATTTTTTCTAGAAAAATATATTTCTTTGTTCATGTCTCATTAGTTTTTATAAATCATTATTATTTAGGCAATAGCAGTTTATATGGAATTATACTATAAACCTTCACCACCCAAATCAATTGTCAGGGTTTCTAGTGGCACTAGGTTCTTCCATTATTAAAAATAACTTTTAGGTGACAAAATCTGCAACAGAGTCCTAGTCATGAGGAGAAGGAAAATTTGAAGGAGTAAAATATATGTCCTTTTTTGTCATTGTTAAGAAAAAAATAGAATTTTTCTGATTAAAAACAGGACTGTGGCCGGGCCCCGTGGC
Organism: Pedetes capensis; assembly: GCA_007922755.1. Classification (NCBI taxonomy): domain Eukaryota; kingdom Metazoa; phylum Chordata; class Mammalia; order Rodentia; family Pedetidae; genus Pedetes; species Pedetes capensis. The sequence continues at coordinate 4,587 of VMDO01022801.1, read as the reverse complement.
ACATGCCTGTACTCTCAGCAACTAAGGCAGTGGAGGCAGGAAGATCATGAGTTCAAGGCCAGAGGCAGCCTGTGTGATCAGTGTGAGCCTGACTCAAAATAAAAAGTAAAAAATGGGCTAGTGGTGTGGTTCAGTGGTAGAGCACTTGCAAAGCATGCATAAAACCCTGGGTTCAACATCCCAAAACTGAAAAAAAAAAAAAAAAAGACTGGACCATAGTTCCTAATAAATGATCTATGAAATTCATAATTTTTAATGTCACAATATAAAATTCTGGGATGATGGGAACTACTTCTTCCTGCTCCTCTTGATCCCAGTTCTGCTGTTAACTACATCCTCCGAATGGAGCAAATGGAGCAGCTGCTGCTGGCCACCTGTGCCACCTGTGCCACCTCTGACTCTCCTGCACCCTCTACCCCCAGTGCCCACCCATCACCCATAATGCATTCCCACAGCCAGAGGGGGCCTGGGCCGACACATGGCCTTTGAATTGGAATTCCCAGGAGAAAAGTCCTCTGAGTATAAAACAACAAGCAGACATGAGAAAACTGAAATTCAGTATGACACAGACTTTCTAAAAATAGACATCACTTTCAAATTAAAATTTCAGTCAGTGAATTTAAGACAAGAATGGATGTTTTAAATCTCTTAGGCTACTTCAGGTCTACAAATGATAAATACTTAAAGGAACAGATAAAGGACTTCAAGTACAGATCAAAAAGAGTAGGCAACTTAGAGGGCATGAAATAAAATGTCATAATGACACAAATAGTAGCTAAAATTTCTCCCAATGGAAGTAAACCTCGAGTCTCCTTATTAAAATGGCTCACTAAATCCAAGAATGTTTGACATGCATGCACACCCTGGTAAAATTACTAAAGGAAAAATTCCTAGGGAAACAGTACATGCTACCTTATGATACAGAGTAAACAATACCCAAATCAGAACTGAAACATTAAAATATGGGAAGATGAAAAAGAAAATAATTATAAGCCACATACATACACAAATGATGCGATATAATTAAATTAAAAGACAGACACAGTTGTCCCTCAGTATCCATAGGGGATTGGTTCCTGGATCCTCACAGTGATGAAATAGTTGTAATGCTGTGTTTTTCAGGGGATAATAAGAGAACAAAAATCTGACCATGTTCAATACAGATGCAATTTTTTCCAAACATTTTCCTTCAGTGATTGGTTGATTCTGAGGATGTGAAACCCATGGATATGGAGGATAAACTATAATAATAAGTCACTGAATGTGCTAAGGAATCTCATCAGGACTTAGGACATTGGTCTCATATATACAACTATATTTCATTCTAAATTACATGGGATGGTGTTGTCAAATTTATACCAGATACATGGATTTATATTACTGTTATAATCTGTGATCCTTCATCCAACACTGGGATCAGTACACTCTGAACCATCCACTTTGGAGAATCTGAAGGTATTGCTTCAACATCAGATAGGCTAAGGTGGATGGGCAGGGAAAGACAAATCCCAGCTTCTCTGTATTCTCTGAGATCAAAGTAAGTGCTTGAACTTGACATATCATTGTCATATATATTTTATTTTTATTGGCCATTTGGATCATGTGTTGGCCCTGTATTTGTCTCCTTTTTAAGGACAAGAAGAAAGCAGAGAGAAAATATAACTATTTGGTAACAAAATGGAAAGATGATGCTGCCAGGTGAAATAGAAATATGCACCTTTTTTACATCCTCAATTTTAAAAAATAACTGACTCTGCAAAGATGAAAAGATAAAACAAAGCCTGAACTGAATGGCTATCTTATTGAGAGAAAGGAAGAACTGGATTAGACAAAGATTTTAAAGACACAAAGCCATCATCACTGAATTTAAACTGAAGGTTTAAACTGAAGCAGTTAAGATCAGAATCACCACCGCAGAAAATCTAATTGAAAAAAAAAAAAAACATAGAATTTGACTGCACTGTAGAGAGAATAATTAAGTGATAAAAAATAATGAGAAAATGGTAGATTTATTGGAAAGTGATTCACCATCACAGATAAGTAGAACTACTAAAGAAGATAATAAAACAGATGGATTTAAAATAGTACAGAAAGTTAAAAGAAAACCTTCTTGAACTTGTTGTTGTTGTTGTTGTTGTTAGGTGACCTCGAGTCGGTATCCGACTCATAGCGACCCTTATAGGGTTTTCAATGGCCGAGTGCTTCGGAATTGCCTTGGGAGTGGATTGCCAGGCCCTTCTCCCATTTTTGCGGTGCTGGGAATTGAACTTGGGACCTCAGAGACTGCAGCACAGCGCTCTACCCACTGAGCTAAATCCCAGCCCCCTTCTTGAACTTAGGAAACATATATGAATCTATATATTTAAAAAACTCAAATAAATTAAAAATCATGAAAATAGGCTACCATCTTAACATAGTTTGGGAAATTTTTCCACTTTAAGAAAAATAATATATAACTCATTCCTTGTATACCCTGGAAAATCAGCCATTATCATTAAGTAGTAAGATGCAATGGAGAAATATCTGTAGAATTTTGAGACAAAAAATTGGGGCCCAGGAGGCCTATGTTTAATCTTACTTGCACTCATATGTGAAATCAACAGAAATGTATTCTTCAGACATTGTGGACTATGAAGACACATTAGCCACACACACTAAAACATATTCCAAATATATTAAAACATAATAGATGCACAACTGTGAATTCAAAAAGTATAAGAAAATGTCAATGACTGTTATTCTGATCTTGAGATAAGGAATACCTTTTAAGGGTAATCACAAAGGCAAAATCCATAAAAGAAGAGGTTGTAGAGCACAGCTGAAAAAATTAAATTAAAAGGCGAAAGCAAATAAATTGGAAAAATAAAGTCCATATATAAGACAGCTAGAGGACTATTATCTTTCATTTATCTATTAGAAAATTTTACACAACAATCTAAAGAATCAACTCAACTAAAAAGGGGTCAAGCTGGGCACCCATGGCACATGCCTATAATCCCAGTGACTCAGGAGGCTGAGACACGAGGATTGCAAGTTCAAGGCCATAGCCATTTGTGTGACTTTGTGAGACTCTGTCTCAAAATAAAAAGTTAAAAAAATGCCTGGGGCTGCAGCTCAGTGTTAGAGCACTTGACTAACAAGCACATGGCCTAGGGTTCAACCCCTCAGTACTGGAAAAAAAAAAAAAAAAAGAGGTCAAAATATGTTCTAGTAACTTAAAGAAAATTTTAAAATGCATTAGCCGTGAAAAAATAAAAGATCAACTTTTTGAAGCAAAAGATGAAATTAAACCTAATAGGGCCTCGCACTTGAATGCTCTGCAAGTGCTATACCACTGAGCTGCACCCACAGCCCAATTTTTTTTACTTTTTTGAGATAGGGTCTCACTAAATTACACAGACTGCCTCTGGTCTCGAACTTGTGATCCTCCTGCCTCAGCTTCCTGAGCTGCTGGGATTATAGGCATATGCCACTGCGCCCCACTATGGAAGAAACTTTCTGAGGGAACTTTTTGGCAACTTTTTTTTTGTTTTTTGTTTCTTTGTGCTTTGTTTGTTTTGTTCTGTTTTGTTTTGTACAGAGGACTGAAACTAGGGCCTCACTCATGCTAGGCAAATGCTCTCCCACAGAGCTTCACCCTCAGCCCCTTTTTTACTTTTTATTTTGAGACAGTCTCACTAAATTGCGCAGAGTGCCTCTTGCCTTGACCTCGTGATCATACGGCCTCAGCTGCCCTCATTGCTAGGATTACAAGTATGTACCTCGATGCCTGGTTAACATTTTCTATTATCTTTAAAATATGACACATCTTAACAGAAGAATTCTAGAAAATTGTTTGTAGTGGTCTAAAATGTTATAGCCAGAGAAACCAAAAGTGTTTGGTTATTTGAACAGATGATCACTATTCTAGGAAATGGAATACCATGCAGTCACTAAAAAGATAATAGAAGGATGTTCAAACTCATGAAGATTTTCAATACATATTTAGTAGATGAATAAACAAATAGCTTGAATTGGTTCAGTTGAAAAAAATAGAATACAGTATATTGTATTAATATTTTTACTTGAACTGCCAATATATGTGCAGAATATGCATAGAAAAAGTAATTGAAAGACATTCCAAAATATTTATAATGATTATTTATGAGTAATGCAGTTCATGATTTTTATTTTCTTCACTATACTCTCACAAAATTTCCAGAACTATTACAATAAGTATGTCCTCTGGAATTAGTTTGGGTCCTCCAAAGAAACAGAACCAATGGGATATGTTTATATGTACATGTATGTTGTTGTTGTTGTTGTTAGGTGCCGTCGAGTCGAGTCCGACTCATAGCAACCCTATGGACAGCAGATCGAAACACTTGCCGATTCTGTGCAGGCAAACCATCTTATTTATGTTTAAGCCCATTGTTGCAGACAGTGTGTCAATCCATCTGGTGGAGGGTTTTCCTGTTTTCCATTGACCTGCCACTCTCCCAAACATGATGTCCTTCTCCAGGGATTGTTCTCTCCTGACTACATGTCCAAAATATGTAAGACGCAGTTTGGCCATTTTTGCTTCCAAGGAGCACTCTGGTTGTACCT
>VMDO01022800.1:0-32838 GCA_007922755.1 Pedetes capensis | reverse complement strand
TCATTCAATATGAAAGAATGAATCAGTATTCCATACACACCATCAAGAAGCTAATGTGTTGTTAAAATTCTATAAATTAACAACATGATAGCGTATTGAAGCTGGTCATGGTGGGACATACTGGTAATCAGTGAGCTGCAGAGGATAAGGCAGGAGGATCACGAGTTCGAGGCCAGCCTGAGCAAGGCTTTTCTGGGTGAAGGGCTTAGCAAACCACTCCCAAAACAACAACCAGCTGTTGAAAACTCTATGAGTAGCAGAGAAGTACTAACAATCTGTTTTGCCTGCTTTATATAGGGTCACTATGAGTTGAACACTGACTCAATGGTACCTAACAACAGCAATGTAATGAAGTGTTGTTGTTGTTGTTAGGTATCATTGAGTCGGGTCTGACCCTCATAGTGTTTTCAGTGGCTGATTATTCTTGGGGATTGCTTTGGGAGTGGATTGTCACGTACTTCTCCTGTTTTTGCAGTGCTCAGGATTGAACCTGGGTCCTCAGAGAGTGCAGAGCAGCACCCTACCAACTGAGCTAAACCCCAGCCCCATATTTAAGAGTAAATATAAGTAATTCTTGCATTTATTGTTGCTGTTAGGTGCTATTGAGTCAAGTCCGACCATAACAACACTATGTACAACACTATGTACAACAGAAAAAAACACTCCCCAACACTGTGCCATGCCCAGCACTGTGTCAGGGCATCTCTGCTATTCATGAGTTTTCAATGGCTGATTGTTGTGGGATTGCTTTGGGAGTAGATTGCCACATACTTTTCCCATTTTTGCAGTGCTGGGGATTGAACTTAGAGAGCGCATAGTAGCACTCTACCAGCTGAGATAAACTCCCTCATCGATACATGTATATGTGCATTTGGGGCTTATGTTCTCTGACCCATGCAAATATGGCTGCTTGTGCCAGGTATCAAGAAAGTAGTTTAACTTTTTCAAAAGGTTTATATACTATGTGGAGGGCAAGAAATAGAGATTTAAAACAGTATATTTGGTAGCAATAAGTGGCAATCAATAATGCGTACATTTTATATATTCAATTCTACCTCTGTGACTAGGAATGGAAGTTATTTTATACAGTGTGTATTATGAACTGAAGGGGGAAAAAAAGAAAAGAAAACATCTCCTGGAAGAAGTTTCTCTTACCAAAAGTTTTCCTAGTGTTATTTTTATAGCCAAGTGAGAGAGAATTTACAGGGAGCTGAAATCATTGAAGCTAATTAGTTGAATGGCCCTATTATTTATCCAGGGACACGTAGTACAATAATTGCTATTGCAGGTTTGAAGCATCTCAGGGATATTAATTCCAGAGCTTTCATGTCATCTCAGTACAGTAAAACTTCCTAATGGCACCCTGAAGGTGCATAATCTCATTTTAAAACTACTTTTTCTTATTTTTTTCTGAAGGAACTGGCAGAATCTCCTTCCATAAAAGCTGAAAAAGGGGAAGAACTCATAATATTTTCCTCATAAGAAAGCAGTTATATTTTCTTATTATTTTTTTTTCACTCTGTGACCTTTCCTACCTTCTGATGAGGGGTTTGCTATGACACTTTATCAAAAGTTTATCTGAACTCTGCTCCTTTGCCTCCCCTTGGTGGCAGCCAAGGCATCTTTGATCTCTCAGGGGGAGACAGGAAAGGTATATGAGGTGCCATTGGCTCTGGTCCCTTCAATGGTCATATAGGAAAGAACTTATTACAGAACACAGCAGGGTCCAGGTTAGGTAGGAAGTGATGAGTCTGGCACCTAAGCTTAAAAGAAGTCTCGTATAGCCATCCTAACCCATACATAATTTGGGACCCATTGGAGAAAATAACCACCATTATATGATCTCTATAAAATCACACCAAGAAATGCCACTTGTGTAATTTTAGAGGGAAATGAAGCCATTGCTCATAAAACTGCTAGCACTGTCTTGAATCAAGTGTAGTATGGATTGTTTGGCAAACATCCCACATCATCTCTGGAAAACCATCTGAATTCTTACATTCATCTTCCCTTATTCCTCCTGCCTCCCCTTGCTATTCCATTATTGGCCTTGCCACAGTGGAAGACCCAAGTTTGGATCCATCAAAAAATAATCCACTTGAAGTTTTAAAAGTTAGATTCATAAGTGTCCCATTGGACTCTTGGGGTCAAGGAGACTTGCAGGAATATTTCATCGATGTCTCAACTTCAGCCTCTTTCTTTCTTCTCTGATCTTGTACATCTCCAGAAAAAGATACCCAGATTCCTCTTAGTAAGTTAGGATTGTTCACCACCTGAAACCTACCATACTTAATGTTGCAATACTGTATGTGAAGACTGACCAGAGGATATGTTCCCACTAGGGACCAGATGATGGTACTCAATGTGTGGTCTTAAAACATAAGCAAAAATGTATATCCAGTTTTCAATATCTATAAACAAATACTGTATACCTCTAACTATACTATCAAACTCAAGAGAAGCTCTATAGCATTGACTCCAGCAATAAAGGAGCAGCAGCCTCCAAGGAAGCTGATACAATTAGGAAAACCTGATTTATATACAATATATAGATAAAAGTTCCTCCCTCATATGGGCAGTGATTGAAAGTAGCTCGACCAGTATCCACGTGTATATGCTCATAAACACACACATACACACACAAAAAAAATCTTATTTCTTTGGCCATTTTTATTATGATGATATCTTAACTCCTTTGTTAAGGCTTCCTTGAATTCCTTTAAATCCAATATAAACTTTTTTTGAATAGCAGTTCTGTTCATTAAGATCTTAAGTAGAACAAGATGCTAAAACGGTATCTTGCTATTCCTTCTCTTAGAGTTCATGATAATGTTTGGCAGATTTTCCCTAAAGTCATTTACTTCCTTCTCAGATACACTTGTAAATACAGGCAAACTAACAACTAGTTAATGGCTTATATCAAATCCAGGGCGGAACAGTACATACCAGAAAATCTCATAGAGCTGTTATGGGACATGTTTCTTGATAAAAACATCTCTTTAGCTGACTTTTGGTCTCAAGAACCACTGCTGAGTGAGAAAACTGGGATTGACAATCAAGGAATCTGTCTTCCTAACCTATGACAACTAAACAACCAGGTCACTCACTCATGTCTGTCTGTCTGTCTGTCTGCCTCTCTCTCTCTCTCCCTCCCTCTCCCCCTCCCTCTCCTCCCTCCCTCCCTCTCTCTCCCCCCCCCTCCCTCTCTCTCTCTCTCCTCCACTCCCTCTCTCTCTCTCTCTTACATATATTATTTACTCAAGAGTCTGTATCAACCCTTTGGGGGCTGTTAGAATCTATTTTATAGTTTGTTGGTCACTGACCTGATAAGTCATAATCACTCAGGAAGAATCATCACAATTTTATCAGGTAAGAGCAGCTGCTGCACAGGAACAGTAAATTCTTAGGCTTAAAATCTGTGCAGTTATTTTTCCAGAAGAAATGTTAAATGAATGCTTTATGCTTGCATTGAAAGATTGTCCACTATTACTTAGAATTTAGTGATAGTGTTTTGGAAAAAAAGTCAAGAGGAGAATTTAGGAATTTTACACAGTCCTACCTACATATGACTTCTCTACGCCTTGAATTTCCATTTGCAAGAAAAGGAAATTATTCTTGTTGTGTGTTTTGTATGCATGGAAGGAGGTACAGAGGTGATACCATGGAATTTCTAACATCAACTGTCCTTTAGAAAACCCAAGTGCATAGAGAATTTCATGTCTCAGTCAATTTTACAGCTGAAATGCTTTTGAAAGCTATTAGTTTGTAAAAGCAAGAAAATCCCAACCAAATGTGTTAAGTCACTAGGATGTCCACATTTTTTGCCCCAAGATAGACTTTTAAAAGTCATTAAATATAAATAAAAACAACAACTCATTTCCAGGCCAAAGCTCCTCGGTATTAAAGTGGCTTTTGTTTGTTTGCTTGCTTGCTTAAATTTTTTCTTGTCCCTCTCAAACTATAACCTGGTTACAACAAGGCTTTGAATAAAAATGCTGGCAGAACCTTAACTATAACAATGTGAATCATGCTACTTTCACTTTAATTTAGCTTGATTTAAATGAAAAGAATGTACACTAAGAGAGGGTATACATTTGGAGGTGATTCTATATACTTGGTTTTAACCAACAGTCTTTATAAGTGTTCATTAAGAAACTCCACTAGGCATGTTTCCTGCTGCAGAATAGACTTTAACGGAAGAAATAAAGCTGTGAAGATTCCGTTTTCACTTTGTTTCTCATAAAGACAGTCAGGATCCAACATAAACAACAATTTACACCCAGCATTTATTCTGGAAATTACAGTATCGTGCAGTTAACGCACACAGATAAATAATGTTTTATGGGATGCTGTGGAGTCCTTTCAGGGTAGCGGATGTTTAACCGAATTAAAGGATTTTGAGAACTCAAAGCTCTCATTTTAAGCAGGTTTAAACAGTTAATATTACAAAACACAAGCACAGAGGAGCTGGCCCAAATATATTTTTAATACACTGTTATTTTATTTTCATGATTTCCCATTTTGGTTTTATTGCCATTTGGCACCTTCCGTTTATGCTAAGTTACTTGTCTCCCAGGCCCTCTCCCTCAGGACATTGCTTGCTTTATGATGACATTTCTTAATCCACATTTTAATCCTCTATATGTCTGCAGGTGTGGAACTATCAAAAATGGAACTATAATTCCTGATAGATGGGGTTATATAACAGAGATGATTATAAAAATAAAGAATGATGATTTTAAATAAACAATGCCAAATAACTGGGGTTTTTTCTCCAGAAGGAAAGAATTGCATATTTAGACTAATTTCTGACCTTTCAATTAGTAAGAGGGACAGTTCAAAAAATTATCTAGGGCAGAAGAAAAAGATAAAGGAAATCATCTCTCATACTGTAATAGATTATAATAGTTTGGAATCATTTTAATATGAAATAGAAAATTGCAGTAAATAAAACCAGATACAAACATTAGGGAAAGAAGTTGAGAAAAGCTAGAAGATACTTATGTGGCAGCATCAGTGCAGGTGAGACTGCATAGGACGCTCCAGGTGAAAAGCAAGCACTCCAACCATCAGGCTTTAGCAATGCCCTAAAGTGCTGTCTTATCCTTCAGAGCTGTAACAAATCTGTGTCATTTTCAATAGATTGCTCCCTTTCCGTGTTGTTAGGCCTTCCTAGCCTCCTTCCTCTCACTTATGAGGCCTCTCAGCTCTCCCAGATAAGCAATATGTGTCAACAGCCATCAGTGAGCCATAATTTCTAGTAAAATTCAAATTGTGATTTTTAAATTTTACCAGAATTCTCTTTTTAAATGTAACATCAGGAAAGAGTGGTGAAGTTTTAACATTCTTGTTTCATCCATATATTTTACACACAGTACAATTTTCAATACTATTATAGTGTGGTATAGCTGTGGTTAAGGTTAAGTTGGCATTTATATTCTAAATCACTTTTTTAGGCTTTTGAATCTTGACCTTTTAAATTCTAATGGGACTGAAACTGAGAGAGCAAGACCAACTGAATGTGATTAAACATACATAAAGCCATTAAGAACTTGCTATGGGGGCCTGCTCAGTAATCTTATTGAACTATTTTGCATTGACAAGCTGCTATCTAACAGAGGATCTCTAACAGAGGATCTCCAAGCATTTATATACTTCAGTTAAATTTTCTACTGTAAAGCTGGGAGATGCTGAGGCGTATTTCAGCTACATGATTTTTTGAAAAATGCCCTCAATTAAGCCATTTCATTAGTAGAAATTTGATTATATATGACTCAGAACACCACCACCACCCCTCCCCCAGATAGGCCTCCCTGATTGTACCAATTTAAGGCAGTTTTTCCCCTCTGGTTGAGAACAAATGTTGACTGCCTGACTTCTTTTGGGTTTGTCATTTGCTGTTTTACATTGCTACTGTATTGTTGTAATCACTTATGCTTCTTGGGGGCAAAGATTATGTCTTAAATGTCTTGTCTCCTACAGTTCTTAATACAGTATGCTCTACAGAGAAAACATTCAATAATTATTTGGCAAAGGAGCACCAAAATTTACAAGCTGTGGTAGGGGGGACTCCTTGTTCCTGTATCAGGACATCCTTTTGGGAAGATTAAATGGGTGAAGCTGGATGTGATGGCACATGCCTGTAATCCCAGGATTCAGGATGCTGAGGCATGAGGATAGCAAGTTCAAGGCCAGCCTGGATTACATAGTGAGATCTTGTCTAAAATAAATAGGTGCAGTGGTGCACGCCTGTAATCTCAACAGCTCAGGAGCAGAGGCAGCAGGATCGCAAGATCAAGACCAGAGGCAGTCTACATAATTTAACGAGACCCTATCTCAAAAAGTAAAAAGAAAAAATGGGTTGGAGGTGGCAGCTCAGTGGTCTAGCACTTGCACAGCATGCAAGCATGAGGCCCTGGGTTCAACCCCCACAAAAAATGAAAAAAAAAAAAAAAAGGATTAATGGGTAAATGGGTAAAAAGGCAACTAATCAGTTCCATACTATGAAATCTGTTCATTGGCCTCTTTTATCATTATGACCTCCTTGCCTTCATAGAAATAATATTGTTGATCACTCATTCACTGATTCAGCAATTTCTTATTGAATGCCCACACTGATAGAACAAGATATATGAGATTCCTGTCTTCATGGGGTTTTACATTCTATTGGGAAGCTGTCAATAAAGAATTAAACCAATGAATAAAACTAATACAGATTGTGATTAGCATGATAAAGAAAATAAGCAGAGAATTAGGATAGAAATATGTCTTTCCTCTAATTTCCCCCATTGAGGAAATTTATGGACAGAGTCTAGGAATAAAGTAGAACAATGTTGCGAAATTGAAGTGTAGTTATTATGTATCTGTGTATCATGTGTACACCTATAATATCAGTTATCTGTGTGTCTGTGTACCATGTGTACACCTACAGTATACAGTTTGCATATGACATTTCCCTCCTGAGTTTGTTGAAGGGGAAAGGATATAAGATATATGAAAGTATTTTCTGAAAAATTAAGAATGTTCACATATTGCTACTATTGCTGTCTTCGGCTGGAAAAGTATATATATATATAATGGTATTTGGTCAAATATTGGTCAGTAACTAAAAGTTTAATGAAAAGAAAAGGTTACCCTTAAAGCATGGAGCAAAGGAAATGAATGATAGAAGGAAAAACATGAGAAGTATGGCTTAGTTTTCAAAGTAGAGCCCCATAAAAGAGACAACATAATACATGGTATTGGCAACCTCCTCTGGCTACTTCCTTAGCCTCTCTGTATCTCTTTTTTTGTGGCATTTTCCTTCATTATCATGTACATGCTTCCACAGTGCAGAGGGCCCCTTGCTTTATATACAGTTCTTCCCAACAGAATGCAACTAATCAGAAGGCAGTTTGACCTTCTACTTGTTCAGTAAAGTGTGAGTCCAAGATCTCCTGTGCACACCTTGTAGTCAAATGCACACTGTGAGTATTCAAAAACTTTTGTATTCTCTGGAAAATGGATGGAATTAGAGATCATCATTTTAAGCGAATTAAGCCAGACCCAGAAAGGTAAACATCACATGTTTTCTCTGATATGTTGATGTTAGACTTCAATATATATTCATTATTAAAATATATAGGTCATGAAAGCAGACAGGATTTAAGTAGGGAAAGATAATGGACTAAAGAAAAGGGGGAGGGGGAGAATAAAATGTAATGGGAGAAAAAAATATCATGTATGTTGCCCTTCTGGAAAAATCAGGATGTACATATATAGACAGATATACTCACAAAAAAAGACATGCAAGTAGAAAGGAGACCATTGGTGGGGAGAGAGAGGATGTGGCAGGAGGGTCATGAGAGGGTAAAGGAGAAGCTAACATGAGCAATGCACAATGAAACGCATGCATGGAAATGTCATAATGAGACCCATCAAGTTGTACATTAAAAATTACTAATAAAAAAAGTTAAAAACATCTATAAAGTAAGAGAATGAGTGCATATATATCATGAATCATTTCCTCTAACTTTTCTGTAGACTTGGAGGTATTTACTTATTGTGCACTGGTACTGATAGTTCAATTCAGATAGTTGGACTGAAGGATTTTGAGACTATGAGAGGTATGAGTCAGTGGGATGGGAAAGGTTAACGTTTGTCTGTCTGTCTCTGTCTCTCTCTCTCTCTCTCTCTCTCTCTCTGTCAACATTCATTTACACATTAATTCAACAAATATCTACTAAGTACTGGTTACAGGTCCTGCTCTAAGCTCACTGGGGATAGATATCAAAAATGCATGAGACATGGCTGGAGAGATAAGAAGAGAACCCAAATAACTGCAGTTCAGGAGGCCATATGGTAAGTGCTGTAGGTATCATCACAGCTCCAGGGAAGCTAGCCAGTGCAGATCTGAGGGATGAGGAAGACCAAGAGGCAACAGCCATTTGCTCTCAGAGATCACAGAGATCACAACAACTATTGTTGTTGTTAGACACCATCGAGTCGGGTCTAACGCATAGTGACTCTGTGTACAACAGAATAAAATCCTACCCAACACTGTGCCATGTATGTCAGTGCTTCTCCACCATTCATATGGTTTTCAATGGCTGATTATTTCTGGGAATGGGCTACTGGGTCCTTCTCCCAAGCCTATAGCACCAGGTGGTCCTCCACCCAAGGACTAACTAGGCCCAACCTAGCTTAGCTTCCAAGGTCAGATGGGACCTGAAGCCAGGGTGGTACAGCTGTTCACCCCTGCACTATTAGGACACCCAAATTTTAGTCCAAGCCATAGCTTAGTATCTTTGGGCAAATCACTTCACCTCAACAGGCTTTAATAAAGGAGAAATTACATCATTTGGTCTCTAAAGCTCTTCTAGTTCCAGAATTTCATGCTTCATAAAGAAACTGAATGAGGCCTTTCAGGATAAGATAAATTTAAAAATCTGTGTTATCGTATAATTTCAACAGAGAGAGAGAGAGAGAGAGAGAGAGAGAGAGAGAGAGAGAGAGAGAGGAGAGGATAGAAGTGGGAATGGCAAATTCCAGAGTGAAGGGGCTACATCCACAAAGGTGTGGACACAGGGAAATGCGGGCTGTGGTCAGGAAATACCAAGTAGCCCACGTAAGCAGGGGTTACTTAATTCTAGGAGAAGGATGAGTGAGGGAACTGTAAAGGTAAATCAGCCTAATTTATGGAAATTTTGAATCACAATCTGAAGTCTGATGTTCAGCTTACTTGAAGTTTGAGAATATAATCAGTATCCTTCACTTTAGAAATCATCCCAATGACTAAATTACCTAAGCCTTCCATTCTATATGTAAGTTAAAATGTACATAGCCCTTACAATGTGCAAGGCTCCATTCTAAGTGATTTACCTATGTTAAATGAAAAAGAGGCACCAGGCACAGTGGCACATACCTGTAATCCTAATGACTCAGGAAGCAGAGACAGGAGGATCACAAGTTCGAGACCAGAGGCAGTCTTCACAATTTAGCAAGACCCTATCTCAAAAAGTAAAAAAATGGGCTGGGCATGCAGCCAGTGGTCCATCACTTGCAAAGTATGCAAGTGTGAGGCCCTGGGTTCAACCCCCAGTACCACAAAAAAAAAAAAAAAAAAAAAAAAAAAAGAGAGAGAGAGAGAGAGAGAGAGAGAGAGAGAGAGATTACCATTGTAGCCATTTTACAGATGAGGACATTGAGGTACAGGTAAGTTAAGGAACATTCCCAAAGTCACATAGCTATAAAGTATCAGTCAGAGATGGGATTCAAACCCATTTGTTATAATTACCATAATCAATTTTTAAGTGCCATCTTCCTTTTTCTCTTTCAAGTCACATTGTATCTAAAACTGCATGTAAAAAAAAAAAAAATTAAAAGATTGAGTAAAGTAAACCAGTACAGAGAAGCCATTCTCAAAGCATAATAAAGGTCCAACACCTGTGTAAGACTAAGAGTCCACTTAGAATCAACAGCAATCTGTCACTATTACTTCTTAAGAAGTTGTAACCAAAAAAAACCCAAACAAACAAACAAACAAAAAACCAGTGTTAACCATTTTATCAGAATGTTTTCATTAAAGTATTGCTCTTTGTAAGTCAGACTGTAGGTTAGGTTTTATAAATACTGCAGCCATTTTTGAAAAATGCAAATATCCTAGAAATTTGAGAGAGGCGGTTGCTTCAACCAAGTTGAGAAGCAAGACACCTGCTGTCTTCCAAGTTCCTGCAACATTGTTATGTGTTATGTTATGTCGTATCCAACTCATAGTGACCCTCAGAGGGTTTTCAATGGCTGACTCTTTCAGGATTACTTTGGGAGTGGATTGCCACGTCCTTCTCCCACCTGCAACCCTAGGTACCACAATTTTGAAGCTGCCAACAGTCACTCAAGCAGGTGGCTTCTCAAGAATAAAACTGTTCTCCAGGAAGTAAGAGGAGTCAGAGGTCACACCTTCTTCATGTGCCCAAATTCTGAAAATGAAGGGATACACTGTTTTCTCCAAAGGCTAGCCTAGTTTTCTCCAACCACTGGCCTAAGCAAGGACTTTGTATCAAGTTTCTGCTCCTATAACTCTTCCTTTTCCATTATCCATGATTAGGGTCTAGGATCCAGAACCGAGAACAAATGGAAAGAACCCACACATGATTTTGGAGGTGCTAGAAGAGCAAACTTGGGAGACGGACCCAGCAACCCACTCCCAAAAATCAATCCGCCATTGAAAACCCTATGAACAGCAGAGAAGCACTAACAATAGTGTTTCATCTGTTGTACATAGGGTCGCTGTGAGTCGGATACTAACTCGACGGCACCTAACAACAACAACAAGAAGAGCAAAAGCCCTTGAGTTTTTGCTTCCTTTATTGTACTTATATGTATAATCTTAAACCTGTTTTCCCAGTGAAGGCACTTTCTTCTAAGTGAGTCTTCTTGCTTTTTGCTAAGCACATTGGCCATTTCTTGGTCTGGCCAAACCCCTTTGAGGTTCCCCAAGCTTCCTTCACTACATATTATTGTGTATCATCAGCAGAGTTTTCCTCTTTCTTCCTCCAGCCTACTTCTGTTTGCTGAAATGAGCCCTTAACAGGAAGTAAGCTTGCCTGGCATGGCCCAGCTGTGAGTGAGGCTTGAGTGAGAGGTATTTATGACCTGACAGGAAGATAAAGATAAAGATAAAGATGAAGCTGACTCGGTGGCTGTTAGCAAGGGGAGAAGGAAATGTTTATGACCCCATCTGCTGGCGTTTCAATAGGATAGAGCTGCCTTTATGGCGTCAATCTCCCCGGTGACTTCCTTCCATTTGGGGAGTGATATCTTATTTCAAGACGTTCCCACCAAACACACTGTTGTCCCCTTTGTTTAGGGGCAAGGGAGGAAGGAAGGACTTTGTTACTGGAATGTGGGGATGGGACAGTATTTATGGTTATGACTCAAGCTGGAGAAAGGCTTCATTGGAGTTGATTGTATAGGTGCAGGAAAGCTGCCATGCATCCTGCTACTTCCTTAACTGTTACCCACCCTGCAAGCAGAGCCATATTAGCTCTGGTCATTATCAGGCATTAGGCTTACCATTGTCTGACACTATTATACCAAGAGTGATTGTAACTTGATTTTCTTGCCCAATGGGGAGAAAAATAACTTTCATTTTGTCCATTTCTTGTTTCTTGTCTTTTCTTTAACTTCTCTTGTTTTCCTTCTACTCAGCTTTTTCTTTCTTACTCTTAGAGGAAGAAACACTTAAAACCAACAGGTGTAATGACTGCTCAGTTTTGTACATATAACAAGCAGAAGATGAAATGATCCCTTTATTTAAACTAGCCCAGGTTAAGAGAGTCTGCAGATAGGTTAATAGTCCTTTGTGAGGTAACACGTTTTTAAAATGCCAAAAATACAAGAATAGTCTTACAGTATGGTAGCTCATGCATCACTGAAACCTGTGTTTTATATATATTAATGGTATTCATTTTACTGTAAAACAAGTATTTATTCCTCAGTTTTATTTGTGCTTCCCCCAGGCCCATTAGTGCAGATTAAATTTTATGTTGAATTACTCAAATAATCAGCACAATATGTGTAAATCAAGGACTTTAACTTGACAGTGTCACTATTTGTGTAGATATATATGACCATGTTCAATGTGGCCTTTCCCTTCCTTTGAAAGAAACCAGGGTTTCTTTCCATTTTAGTGCTAAGATCAATGTCTAAGAGATGAACTGTTTACCAAATTACATATACACACAAAGCTCAAAATTACAAAGAGAACTACCATGAGTTTTTCTGATTTACAGAACACTGGGAGAACTTTTGTTTGGGGGTATATCACCCAAAAATGGACTTATACATAGCTGCTTTAGGTTTTACCTTCATTTTCACTAGAGGGAGGGCATGAAGAGAGAAAGGAAAAAGATGGCCTGCTCCAGCATTTTTCCCCAGAGAATTCCATAGTAATTTTTAAAAATATTTATTTATTTTGGTTGTTTTTTGTTTTTTTTCTTGGACAGCATCTCACTGGCCCAGACTGGCCTCAAACTCAAGATCCTCCTGCCTTGGCCTCCCAAGTGCTAGAGTTACAGGTATGCACCACCATGCCCAGTTTAATAATATTTTCTTAAATGGGAGAGTCCTATAGTTAAGTTGTGGAAATTAATTATAATCTTTATATCTGATTACTTAAAGACTAGAAGGTAATAGTGTGTGGTGAATTAACATTTTATATGGCAGCGCAGGTAGAGTCAATTCACAAAGTGGAAATATGCTGGTGACAATGTCCCTTCAAGGGGTTAGCACTAACCCTGAAATAAAACTTCATGTAAACACTGAATGTCATAAGGCCAAGAGCTGATCCTTGATTTTTTTCAGAAGCTCCTCTAAAATATTTTCTTACCATTGTTTCTACAGAACAGGCCCAACTCTTGGCATGTTCAATAGGCCAGCAGGCCCAGGCCCAGCCATATTTATTCTGTGTGTGTCCTGAGAATAATTTCTAGGCCTACTAGGAGGCAGCCTATCATACCTACAATTTTCTGAGAACTTCTTTTAAGATACAGGTTATCAGGTGGCATTCCTATTAACAAGGGTTCAAACTGCACCATCAAATGGTTCAAGCTACATAACCTCCTGTCTTAAGAGTTAAGCTGGCTTCCTAACCCTTCTTTGCAGTGGTTAACTCCACTGAGAAGCTTTCTATCAGCAATAATAGCTTCAAGGTAGGAAATAAAAAATGGAGAGTGTTTAAATTGTTAATGGGTTTCATGTTCTTGTCACTGTTGAGGGTTTGTTCCCTTTTATAAACTCATAGTTTTTGGTTGACATTGCTTTTATGCGAGCCATCAGCCAGTTGGTGATGGTGTTGCTGTGTTAGACCATTACTGCCGGATTGTATTTGCAGTAAAGAAGGAGAATGGAGGCTGTAAATCTGCAACTGGAGATTTAAGGCTCTGTTACTCTGCAGTTTAGGCCCATGTGCTGAGGAGTCCATTCTCCTCCGGCAGAATTATACCCTGCAAACATGCCTTCCCAGGCACTGATCGACAACGTTCATTCCCTGGGCTACCCAAGGCACTTAATACGGCTAATTCAGTTAAAGAAGCCCGAGGGGTGAGGCGGATGAGCCTCTCTGCTGGAAGCCAGATGCCAGGCAGGTTAGCGATGCTACTTCATTCATTCCCCCAATGGAAGCTTCAAGGAGAAGCAGTTACTGCAAACACAAAGAAAAATAATAAGAAAATGCTTCTAACGTGGTTGAACTTGGTTCTCCTTCAAGCAGGAAATACTGTCTTACCAGCCCTATTAACCCTTTTGTTACTAAGCCAATTATCAGGAATGTTCAGGAAGTTACTTCTTTCAGGATTCAGGATGTGTCAGGAGCCTTGACACCTTAACATCATTTCACAAAACTACCACCAAACTGGAAGACAGGAGAGTCTATATTTTGGGAATAGGTAACTAAAAATAGAAAGGAAAAAGAAAAAAAAAAACTCCCATTTTTTCCCCCAGATGGTTTTAAATAGAAACAATTTGAAAGATAATATTGTTCACTGCTGGATTCAAAAATACTTTGGAAAGACATCAATATTAAATATATTTAAAGTTGACTTTTAAAACATATATCATTTGTGCCTCTGGATATTTTATCATGAAAAGAATGTTAAAATGTTTCTTTGGCTTGAAAAAGTTTTAAGCATGGTTTTAGATTTGTTTTGTTGTGTTTTGTGGGGCCTTCCCCAGAGAGGAAGAATGTTAAATATAGACTCATCTGTGTGATCCATCTGAGGCATCTGGGTCTGCTTTCTGTGTCAGCTGTGGTACAAATGTGTGTGATTTAACCATACAACTATTGAGCCAGCATTGTCCTATTAAGACTTCAGATGATCTGTTCATGAGCTGTCAGCCCAAATTGAGCTTGAAGCCTGCTATAAAAGATTTAATTTTCATAATTATCCAGAACCTTCACACCCTCCTTCCCTTCAGCACCACCTACCTCCACACATGCACACAGAGGAATAAACACATACATACGGATACAAGCACAGAAGAGCACTGTCCCTGGAGATTCATCAAGCCCTTTGCCCGAAAATGTGCCGAGTTCATCCAGGGGTCAGGCCTGGCTTTGACTTCCTGTTTGAGGAGCCCCATGTGTGGTGGTCCAGCATTGCTAGAGGCTAGTGATGACTAAGTAACCTTTTCACATTACAGCCTCACACCAAGAAACAGGGTCCCTTATGATCCTGAACCTGGAGCGATTGGGGCACAACAGATACCTTTTAAATATATAAGGTGGAACTAATGCCAATAGAAATAGCACTTTACTGTCTCATGGCCTCACATTTATAAAAAGAGGATAGAGCTGTTGTCTTTGAGGATGTAGAATTTTAAAGACAGCCAGATTTAGTCTCAGAATACTCTAGGGACTTTGATCATTTAGTAGTTGCTTAAGGCTACCTTTGAGCTCTACCTGACCCTGCTCTCCAAAGGAAACCATCATCTTATGTTTGGAGTGCAGCTGGTAATACCCTGTCGGTAATCCAGCCTGAAATGCTGACCCATGGGAACAGACAGCACTTTCAGGTTTAACCCTTAGCAACAGTAGCGACAAATAGTGCATGCTTCAAGGATTAGGTCACTCTGGTGTCCCTCCAGTAATTCTATGGAACTACACTGCACAATAAAACCATCTGGTTACTGGACTTACATTGCTCATCATTAAGGGTGGACAGGCAGTGCTTTACCAGGTTCTTCTCATACAACCTCAGGTTTTTGAGGCTGCTGAGGCTTTAGTTCCTTGTCTTAACATAAGATGACTGTATTTCAACACTGGTTGTCAATTACCTTTGCCCTCAGGGCATTTCCTGCAATTCAGGACTCTACAGTTAGAATAAAAGGAAGCCAGGCATAGTGAAGCATACCTATAATTCCAGCGACCCAGGAGGCAGAGGCAGGAGAATCATGAATTTGAGGCCAGAGGCAGCCTATGTAACTTAGAGAAATCCTGACTCAAAAAAAAAAAAAAAAAAAATGGGCTAGGGGTACAGCTCAATGGTAGCACACTTGCAAAGTATGTACAAGGTCCTGAGTTCAACCCCCAAATACTACAAATAAATAAGTAAATGAATAAATGGATCTATTTGCTGTCTTCACTGCTTTTTGCATTTTTTTATCATAACTGGAGACCGAGCACATTACTCAAACCTTGGCTTTTCCCTGAAGTCCGTTGTTTACAGAGAGACATTCAGGTCCCTGGGGCTCACTCCCATAAAACCTTATTATCATATATTTCAAGGCATAAACTTCAGTTGTCAGCTCAGGAGCACTGTTTTGAAAGCCCTGGCTGCTCTTGTTTTCCTTCTGCTTCACTCTGGTTTATTTTTCTTTCAGCTTTGGCTTTTTATCCCTCTCCCTCATCTCAAGAAATGCTCAGTTCCAAGCTAGCTTGCTCCTTATTCCACTAATTAGACAAGAAGTCCAGAGAGGCCATTATTAGATTCTGAGAATCTTTATCAGAGCCCATTATGGCCTTATATACTGCACAAACATTTTACTAACTGAACCCATGAACACTTCAGCTGATCCATCCTTGGTCTTTAACATCTACCTTCTTTTATACTTATAGAGTTACATTACTGATGATAGAGGTTCTTAACAGCTTACTCTTCTTTGTATTAATTTTCCTAGAGGCAGTGATTCAAGTTCATTCTTTCTTTCTCTGCAACACCCCCCCCCCTCATTCTAATTACCGTTGGTAGGGGTGGAGGGGATCTGAGAAGCCTGCTTTCCCTCAGTGGGGTATGTGTGAGTGTGTGTAAATGTCATATGTATTAATGTCACCAGTGAGTAGGATTCATGGTTCCCTGTTTTTCTCTCATTTTCTTTACAGAGCCAGGGATTATTTGTATGGACCAATGGTCTCTCTTTTCTTTCAATGGAAGAATAATCCTGCATTATAATATAGTAACTGCAAAAGAAAGCCCTTTTTCTATTTCATTCTTTTCTTTCTTAATTCACTGTCTAGTGAGTTTCTGATTGACTCACAGACCAATTAAAGTAAAATTTAATGGAAGAATAGATTAACTCCCTGAGGTTTCCCTACCATCCATCACATTTTTATAGCAGGAGCTGTGAGGAAGCTCATAACTTCATGCTGTGAATGTGATAATAAAGAGGGCACGGAGAGGATTCCGATTTACTGCCAGGCTGATGTTCTCCAGGACAGAATTTACTGCCCAATCCCCTTCCCCTTTTTATTCAGGAGGAGGTCACTAGATCTGCCCTCGGCCTGGGTCTGAGATACTGAGGGGCAGATTGTCAGGTCGAGATTCTTTTCCTTTAATTGGGGTGATGGGGGGAGGGAATGTGAATTTCATTGTCCAGAGATGGATATTGTATTAAATTCATTTCTATCTTCAGGTAGCTGCTGTCACCCCAAGTGTTCATTTTTTTAAAGGGTGCATTTGATTTGTTACTATTCACTAGCCTAGAAATTCAGAAGTAAGGCCAGATATGTCTGGTTCTGAGTCACTAAGTCATTGTCTTTTATCTATGAGCTTTTCTGGATAACTAAAGATTATCTCTCTACATCTTCATTGTTGTTGTCTCTCTCTACATCTTCATCGTCAACATTAATAATTTCTCCTAGGCATATTGCATTTGGGGATCTCAAAGCACTTTAGAACATTATGTTAATCTTTCTGATAGGTCCAAAATAACCTAACAGCCTTCCAAACATTTTGCCAGTTTACTATTTCTCTGATTCATCTTAACAATAGAATATGGCAATGATCACAATATGCTGGTAGTTGTCATGTGATAAAACACCATACCTAAGCCTACAGTGAATTTTGTATACTTATTAAAATGTGTACTTCAGGTAGTAAAATTTGTTTTTTAGACCTAGGTCAAGTTTCATGAATACTCAGATAATGTCCCCCCCCATCACCAGAAGCTTGGTGAGATAGAATAATAGTTTAAAACCATATTCATCTAATTGTCTTTGAAATCAAAATATGTCTGAACCAAACTTATCATCTGTCTCTTCCTTGACCACCTCTCTATTCTTCATGTACACAAAATCTCAGAAATGAATCCACTCTTCAAAGAGTTGTGCATTGGAAAACTGAAGATGATCCTAGAGTCTCTCTCTCCTACATACCCAGCCTCTCACTGGTCACCAAACCTACTGAGTCTATCTCTTTACTGTCTCTTGAAACCTTCCCATTCTCTTGCCTTAGCTCAGGGTTCTCATTCTATTATTATTGGACTCTTATGATTGTCTTCCAGCTGATCTCCCTATCTTCATTCTCATCCTCCTATAATCCATCCCCAGGGATAATAAACCCCTCTAAAATATAAATTTTATAATTTTACTGCTAAAAATACTTAAATGACCTTCCATTTTTTACTACATAAATTTAATTTAAATTCTATGACATGGCTTACATAATCCTTCATATGATAACTTTTTGGACTAGATAGTGATCCCTATATTTGGAGAAGCATCATGGGATTGCCAGTTTTCAGTTCTGACAAGAAACATTTTTCAAATCACTTCACCTTCTATCAATATAATTCCGCAGAAAGGAATATTTTGATGTCAGAAAATAGGAAGAACATAAGTTCAGAACAAAGTCTTTTCACACTGAATAACTAACTACTGGAGTGCCAAAAATGTAGCACATTTTAAGAGATATTATCTATGTATTACTTTTCAAAGCTGAATTGAATTACGGCAGCAATGTATATCACTCAAAAGGCAGTATTAATCACATAATTGCTAGCACTACTATGAGATAAGCAGGAGAGTCAAAGAAAATGG
This sequence comes from Pedetes capensis, assembly GCA_007922755.1. Classification (NCBI taxonomy): domain Eukaryota; kingdom Metazoa; phylum Chordata; class Mammalia; order Rodentia; family Pedetidae; genus Pedetes; species Pedetes capensis. Next base: position 14,546 of record VMDO01022800.1, on the reverse strand, counting down.
TGGAAGCATGGTTGTCACTTAAGGAGTGCAAAGACATTTTGAAGTGGTATTTGAAATTTGAGAATGTTGTGAAAGTACAATGACAATGGAGGCATGAGCATGCAACAGGAACTCTAACATACCTAACATTTGCATGCATTTATGATAAGTTTGAGACACATGGTACCCTGTGTGTGATGTGCACAAGGAAAGATCTGGGAGACCACACACAGCAACAAGTCCTGCTTCTGCTGTGGTAATCACTTTGAGCACCTCTTGTAGTTGCAGAAGTCAAATGTCTTGTATTCATCATTTATTATCAGTATATATTGGATATTACAATTTTAATACAATTTTTCCCTTTCTTAAAATGTGTATACATTTTTGGCATCCTCTGTATATAACTTTATGGGGGGGAAATCACTATGTACTCCTAATTTTTCTCATTTTACTGTAGACTAAACAATTTTATGATGTTCTTTTATTGTATTTGGAACTGGAGTAATTATGGCATAACAGTTATGGTGTTATCTTTGTTTTGAGATAGTGTCTTGCTATATATCCTATGCTGGCCTTGAATTTGTGATCTTCCTGCCTCAGCCTACAAATACTTTTTTAATGTATAAGGTGGAACTGAGTGGGGGATGAAGCTTAGTGGTAGAGTGCTTGCCTAGCATGTGCAAGACCCTGAGTTCAATCCCCAGCACCACACATGCACACAAAAAATGCAGGGCAGGGTGAGTGTATATATAAAACTAATGCTGATTAAGCAACTGGTGTCTGGAATGGGAAAAAAATACTTTTCAAATCCACCTTCCTGAGTTAATAGGTGTATGATCATGGATGAGTTGTTTATCCTCAATGAATTCAAGTTGTCTTACGTAAAATAGAGGTAGTGATTGCTCTCTATCTCTTAATGTTGACAGTGATGTCATATAATGCATACAAAGTGCTTATCCCAATGCCTGCTATATAATAAGCACTTGACAGTGTTAGATATTGCTATTATGATTTCCTGGTCTCATCTGAATTACTCATCTATGTTTACAGATACACTAAATGACTTGTTATTGTTAGGTGCTGGCCAGTCGGGTCCAACTCATAGCAACCCTCATTGGGATTTCAGTGGCCAATTGTTTTTCAAGATTGTATCAAGAGTGGACTGCCACATCCTTCTCCCATTTTTCTGGCACTGGGGTCTAACCGGGTCCTCAGAAAGTGTGGAGTAGCAATCTACCAACTGAGCCAAACCCCAGCCCACTAAATGACTTCACAAGTATAAAACATACTTTTACATGCCTTGGCAGATGCTTTTGTCTTTGCCTGGAATCCTGGTGAATCCCTATGCTCCCTTCAAGAGTCAGCTAAAACATCACAGTCTCAGTGAACATCCTTACTTGTCCCTCCTCCTCCATTGGCAAATGATCTTCCATGGTCTCATAATATTTTGTAGATTGCCAGACTCACACCAGGTACCTTAAATTTCTTCATTTAATTTCATTAAGTGCTTAAATAACTTAAACATATTGGGAGGTTGCAATTCATTAATGAAATGAGTACTTATTGAGAACCTACTGTGGTGCATAAGCCTCTGCATAGTGTGTATTCCAATAGCAATAACACAATATTCAAGATTTGGGAACAGTTACTCTCCTCTGTGCTCTCAAAGAATCTAATAGATGCCTTAATACAAATGACAATTTGTATTACAATTATCTGTCTACATTCTGTCTCCTTTCCTTCTAGACTGAGTTCCTTGAGGACAGTTGCCTTATTCATCTTTCGCTCTTCCAATACCTAAAACTTTGAAAGTAATTAGTGTATGTTTAATGATAAATGAAGGAGTATCAAAAAACATTCTCAACTTTAATGATTTAGCTTAATTAAGTTTGTAGCTCTATGCATAACTGTATTGCTGTTCCTTGATTCTGGAAAGGTACCATCAACTCCTTCCAGTGTAACTGTTAAAAAAATAGTCCCAACATCTTTTCTGGTGGGTCTATCTGAACTTTGTCCTTCAAATTATGTCTAAAGCTCCATCCAAAAGCCTGAGATGATTTCCCTCTTAAATCAATGGATCATCCTAAGCCATTTCTCCACAAAGGCAAGTACAGTCCCTTGAGCTGCATACCAGACTGTTGTATGAAAGGCAGATCTTTTAGTATTTTCAAGTGTGTCTAATATAGCATCATAATGAATAAAGCAGGGGCAAAAGCTGTGATATCTGGTCCAAGCACATGCAAGGCTTGCTGGGAATAGAACAGCATCTTACACTTGTAGAGTATGTTCTCAGCACCATAGAGTGGATTGGGGAGATGAATACTAACATTCTCTGCCATCCTTAATTTTGCTGTACTCCTGAAAGCTGTGTTTCACAGAGAATTAAATATCTATCTGATCATGTTTGCCCCACTTTAACACATTGTGAAGCAGCATCTTGGATAATCAGTTGTTGTACATTTATCACAGTTACCTTAGGGCAGACACACTGCATTCCAGAACTTGGTTACAGGTGATCTTGTTCTGTGGATTGCTACTTAATAAAGTCTGTGAGATGGACTCACTGGAGGAATGAAGGCTAACTTTTAAGACTGCCCAAACTTTATAGTTACATGACAAGTGAGCACAATTTGTTATTTTATGGACCTTTAACTTCCCTAATATTTGGTGGTCTGTAGTCACATATGATGTAATGCTCCCTAAGTATATATGTCTTTGTTCATTTCTCACTTTCTTTGTATATCAGTGCCACCTCCCTATCCTCATTCCCTTTTATATATCAATAATGCCAGTATTCCTCTCACTTTTTTCACATCTTTTTTCCATATGCTGTTGTTAGTTGTCATAGAGTTGGTCCGACTCATAGCAACCCTATATGCAACAGAATGAAACACTACAAACACTATGCCATGCCCAGCACTATTGTCAATACTTCTCTGCTATTCATAGGTTTCAGTGGCTGATGGTTTTGGGAGTGGGCTGCCAGGTCCTTCTCACAAGCCTACACCACCCAGTATCCCCAGGCAGTCTCTCATCCAAGGACTTATCAGGCCCAACCCTGCTTAGCTTCCGAGATCTGACGAGATTGGATGCCAGACAATTTTTCCATATTTTTCCATATGTCATCCCATTATTCTTGTTGTTGTTGTTGTTAGGTGCCGTCAAGTCGGTATCCAACTCATAGCAACCCTCATAGGGTTTTCAATGGCTGACTGTTTCTGGATTGCCTTGGGAGTGGATTGCCAGGTCCTTCTCCCATTTTTGCGGTGCTGGGAATAGAACTCTGGGCCTCAGAGACTGCAGCGCAGCGCTCTACAAACTGAGCTAAACCCCAGCCCCCCCATTATTCTTAGAGAACTTCTATTCATCCACCAAAACCCAGCTTAGTGTTTGTCTCCTCTATGAAGCCTTCACACATCTATACAAGGAAATCCCGACATTCTTGAGTTGCTAAGAGGAAACTCATGCCAGGAACTGTTTGATACTTTAATGAATCTTACCTTGCTTAATTCTCACAAAGCATATCAAAGTAGGTATTATTCCTATCCTCAAAACATATACTCAAGGCAAAAAAAAAATTTCAAATATATTTTCCAAAACTTGATATAATTAAAATATCCAGGCCTTAAACCAGGGTTCACATGATATCAAAACTCATACTTGTCCTGTCATCTCATACCACCACTCATCTCCTTTATCTGTTTTGTATGAATTCATACCTCTATAATTTTGCTTTTTACTTGTCACATTCTATTGTATTATTCATTTGACTGTCTTTCTTACCAAAAAATATAGCTCCTTGAAAATAGGATTTATTTCATACTTATCTTGGTACCCCCAGGGCTCTCAGAACATTACATGAGATATAACAGATGCTAAATAAAGGATTATAGGATTAAACTAGATCAGATTAAAATTAAGTTGAATTGAAAAAGATATTCCTTAAATCTTAGAAATTTGCATTACTGATGGTGCATTGGGCTCTGAATGTCATTTCCCTCCTGCCAAGTGACATGTGGCCTCAGGTGTCTTCACAGTTGTTCATGTCTAGACCTGTACCAACTTCATTCTAAACCATTGCCTGTCTTCTCATGAATGTAACATAGTCATTAGAAACTATAAGCTCCTAGAGAACTGCTTTCTACCTCATGTATTTATTGTAGTCAATGGAGTATATTCAGTCTTTTAGGAATAATTAAAATAGTCTGTAACTCTAATTAAAGTAGTATGGATATTTTAAAGAAGCCTATATATAAGAACAAGCTGAGTGCTGACATCATGGTAATTGTGTTATTTTTAGTGGAGACAGCAGCATGGCACCAAATGCCTTTTAAAATCTTCATATCTGGAGGTAGACCAGATATTTAACCAGCATCTGGACCCTTTAAGAGGGAAAGCGTTAAACCGTAAATAAATAAAACTGTTATAAAAACTTAGGAAATTATCTAAACGCACTTGAATAAATCATGTCATTATTAAATTGCTAGCTATGGAGATAAATGCCCTTAACACCTTTCCCTTCCAAAAAAAAAAAAAAAAAAGAAACCAAACAGCGAAAAGACTTAGACCTCTTGTCGTGTGGAAGAGTGGATGAGCCAGAGACAAGGTGTTGGGCTTGCGTTTTTGCTGCTATTTCACCCATATTTTGTACAATTTGTATAGTAAGTTTTTGTAGGATTGTTTATGTTCTGTTCAAATTACAAACTGTTCATATTTTTCTGTAGAAGTCTGAATTTATCCTCATTTTTCTAGTCCTCATTTCCAAACCTTGGCCAAACAGGGAAGACACAGTCTAGCAAAACTACACATTCTGGCACTATGATCCTTCAGCTTTACTTTTCAACATGAAGAGTCATCACCATTTTCTTAGTATCTTCCTTTATCTTAATCCCAGTTGAACATCAAACCCCATTGCAAAGTGACTGCATTTAATTTTCTATAGCTCAAATGGAATTTCTTTTAAATAGACTATCCAGAACTAGTGACTTCCTCAGACTGAGGTACCCATTAGCCACAGCGTCCACAAGAGTTCCCAGTGGAGGTAGAGCATTTCTTTTGTAAAATTTACTCAGGAAGCATTTGCCACATGAAACTTCTTTGGTCTCTTAATGTTTCCCATGATCAGGAGTGGCAAAAATGCATCTCTTAGAAACAATGCAAGTATAGGTGACTTACACAAGACACAATCATGGTTTGAGTATCCACTAGGAATTCTGACTCTGGATCATCTGTGACCCTCAGAAAAGGAAGACCAAGGAAGTGAATTTATTTGGAAATAACAGAAACTGTTGGTTGGGTTTTTAGATTGAAGTTCTGGAGTTAATCATTATTCTGTGGAATCCTGAATGATGTTGCTTATAGCTTTCCTATGCAGGCAGCATCCCCATGGGAGTCCTACTAACGGTCTTTTGTCAGGCACTATCAGCAGTATTGAGCCAACCTGAGCACCCTATTATTAATCCTTTTCTCCTAGTGACATGACAGCGATCGATGTCTGAACAAGCTATTGAAACTGTAGCAATCAAGTGGACTCCAGTTAATCCAATAGGATACTTACTCAGAGCCTATGGGAAGGGCAAGGCATTTTTTTCTAACTCCATACCTGTTCCTATATCCATATACTTCATGCTACCATAATTAGGGTAAAGGTTAACATTTACCCAGGCCTGTAAAATATACAGTAAAACCCTTACCAATGACTCAAATACATTCATAACACTCTTGCAGCCACCTACTATTCCTGTAAATATATAAACTTTTTGATAATTATATAAATATCTGTGCCTACGTTAATGTAAAGAAAAGACATCGAAACCTTTACATGGAAAGATACCTACCTGAGGATATTTTTTGACTCATTGAAATCAATCAGCACCAGGCATAGTGGCGCACACCTGTAATCCCAGTGACTCAGGAGGCAGAGGCAGCCTACATAACTTAGCAAGACCCTGTCTCAAAATGAAAAAAAAAAAATTGGCTGAGCATGCAACACAGTGGTAGAGCACTTGCAAAGTATGTCCAAGGCCTTGGGTTCAACCCCTCAGTACCAAAAAAAAAAAAAAAAAAATCAATCAATGATTACAACAAATATAATATAGAACACAAGACTATCAGAGTTCCTGTCCCTTATTTCAGAGGGACGGATGTCTAAAGGGTAGTGTCCTAGCATGGCAATGCATACAGATAGATGCCTGGATCCCATATATACATATTGTGTTTCAGCATTTCTGGAACAATGCCCAGGAATCTGCATTTTAAGTTCCAAAAGGACTGGCCAAGAATGGCCATTTTCAGGCTATATTCCAAGGTGCTTTTAGGCTTTCTAAGAGGTACCTGAGTGGCCTGTAGGGTAGGGCAAAAGGAGACAAGAATGAAGAAGACCAGAAAGGAGAGACTGTTCTCATTGTGCTAGCAAGTACATCACTTTTGGCAATCAGCTAGCTTGTTGTCTTAGTCTCTTCACCTATAAAATCTGTATCAGTAATTGAGTTAGTTTTTGTCACTGTGACAAAATTCCTAAGAAAATCACCTTGAAGCAACAAAAGATTTATTTTGGCTCATGGTTTCAGAGGTTTCAGTCCAAGGTCAGCTGAATCCGTTGCTTTGGGCCTGAGGCAAGGCAGAATGTCATCGTGGTATGAGCACATGGCAGAATCTACTCTCCTCATGGTGGCCTAGAAACAGGAAGAGACAAGGGAAGGGACCAGGGACAAGGTATATCCTTCAAAGGCATGCCCCCAGTGGCCTACTTCCCCTCGGTATGCCCCATCTCCTAAGGTTTCTACCATCTCCCAAAATAATGCCATCACCTGGGAACCAAGCCTTCAACACATGAACCTATGAGGAACATTTTATATTAAAACCGTAACTTTCAACTCCTGGCCCCCAAGGCTCATGTCTGTCTCATAATGCAAAATGCATTTAATTCACCTCTAAGAGTCCTCATAGTTTTAAAAGCTCAAGCATTACTCAAAAGTTCAACTCCAAAGTTCCTTCTGAGACTCAAGGCAATCCCTTAACTGTGTTGTTGTTGTTGTTGTTGTTGTTGTTGTTGTTGTTGTTCTTAGGTGCTGTCGAGTCATGTCTGATTCATAGCGACCCTCATAGGGTTTTCAATGGCTGACTATTTCAGGCTTACCTCATAAGTGAATTGCCATATCCTTTTCCCATTTTTGTGGTGCTGGGAATCAGACTTGGGACTTCAGAGACTGCAGAGCAGCACTCTACCAACTGAGCTAAATCCCAGCCCTCTTAACTGTGAGCCTCTGGGAAAAAAAAAGAAATTTAAAGTTACACACTTCCAAGATACAATGGCACAGAGTAAACATTTCCATTCCAAAAGGGAGGAATGAAATCATGGAAAGGAAGGATGGGACCAAAGTGAGACTGAATCCAGGGCAAAGATTAAATACTATAGCTCCAAGTCTGGCATCTAGGGCCCATGTGGTGCAATGTGAGCTTGGTCAGCCCCAGCCCTACAGCTATGCCAGCAGCATCCCACATGGCTATCTGGTCAGGTCATCTCTACTAACTGCCTGTGACCATCCTCAACAGATTTAAGAAGAGCTTCCTACTTCACAGCCCTCTTTGCTCCCAGGACTGGGAAGGGGGAGCTTGCCAGAGTGTGAAGGATCTTTCACATGCTGGCCTTAACTATCCCTTTCATTAGCTTCTGTTCATGGGTCCTAGTATGCCTGTTGCTCCATCTTTCTAAGACACCCTCCAAATATTTGGAAACGGTATATCATGCTAAAATTCCTTGCTTTCTTAAATTGCTCTTTAACTCATTTTCTGAAATCTTCTCATCTATGTATCATATTTGTACTGTTGTCTTTCTCAGACTATGCCAGGTGTTAACTTACTTTGACTTTCTGCTTCTAAGTTTTCCTGTTCTTCACTCAGCCCTCTTTCCCCTGCATTTTTTTTTTCAGTGTATACTTGTGTAACTGCTACTGCAATAAGCCCCATTGTTGTATGAGTTGTTTCTGAAATAACAGTCTAGGTACTGGACAGAGGAGCACTTGTTGTGAAGATACCTCTCAAGCATGGTTACAATAGACTATTCAAAGGAATTTATTAAAAATATAAATTTCCAGAGACTCCCACCAGAAATTCATTCTAAGATCCAGTGGAATAGGCAGGGCTCTGAAAGTATCTTTAAGATACTCAGGTGATATAAATGCAGCTGGTCTGAAAACCACTGTTAACACTTACTTGAGGACAGTGTGATTTAGAGACTGGGACAGAGAAACCTAAACCCTGCCTACATCTTCCCTTAATCTATACCAGTTACTTAAATGTGGAGAGCCTTCTTCTACATCCTATATACCACATCTGCCTCCTACATCAGGAAGATTACATGAGATAATATATGTAAAACATTTCATTATCATAAAGGACTACTCAATGTCTTTTTTATGCAAAGGCCATTCAGGTTAATATTTTATTATGCCTCTATTCCATTCCATTTATGTTTGTCTAATAAAAGTTTTAGACTTTACCATAATCATATATGCTTATTCATTCCAAAAACAGATTTAAGAGATGATTATCTAGCTTGTATGTTTTTGGTTGTTTTGAATAGCCAGAGAAATATTTTTCTTCTCTGAGAATGATTTTACTTCTCCTCATCCAGCAGTTCTGGAATAATCTGCAGAAAGAGACTTTCAAGTTTAACATAAGACAAAGCCTTGTTATGCCCTAACCTGATGTGGACATGAGGAGGCATCCTGGAAGGCACTCGTGTAGACAGCAAGTTCTAAGAAACAGGTTGCAAGAAGAACATTGCTTGGTTTATTATTTTTAATTTAATGAATCTTGTTCCTGTAAAAATTGCGGGGTAGATATTCCAGGAAATCTGCATCTTTTTTTAGCACTAGAGCAGACAGACCAGTAAGTAATGGCCATGGCTAGGCAAATATGCCTGACCTGCATTCTGACCCAAAGGGGCATTGTTGAAAAGTGAGAAGGATTTTCAGTTCAAGGTCTGAGCCTGGATGTTCTGCCCTTCCCACAGAGACCGTCAGCAAGGAGGTGAATTTTAAAACTCATTTTGTGACATGCGAACTTTCCACTAAAAACTGGACCAAGCCCAAGATTCATTTTTCAGAGTTCCCTATCCAAGCAGAAGATGAGGAATGGTCTTTGGTCATTAGCGCTTGGTTTGGACTAGCCCAGAGGTGAAAGGGCTGTTACTGGATTCCATTAATCTGAAGAATAGTATTTAGGTTAAAAAGTCTTCTGGGTGTTTTCATTGGGCAAGGTAACATTTGGTGTTCAACACCAGGAAAAATACATAAACTCAAGATGAAGGGGGGAAATTGTGATGAGTTGAACCTGTAAGACACTATAAATGCTTTTATGATGGCAGAATTTAATTGATTCTTCTAGACAATTGATGATCATTATTCTCTTGCTTCAATTACAAATCTGTGTAATAAAAACAAAAATAAATAAATAAAAGGTTCATATGGAACCTTCAGAACCCTAAGCTGAAAAGAAGGTTGCCACCTGTTTTCTGAGTACCTACCCCATTCATACCAGACACTGTATGAGGTGTTGGGCAGAAAGAGAAGAAGACCCAGACCTTCTTTGGAGATGCCCAGACACAACTTGAGGGGACACAGCTGCTTCCAGGGGTGAGGGCAGTGCCCAGGAGAAGCACCTCTGCCTCCCTTTTGAGCTCAGCAGCAGGTGTTCAACTGTGATGTCTTCCCTTAGCTGCCTCAGCACTTACTCACCTGCCTAGAGAGGGCTCTGGGCCAGCAAACCAGAGCAGTCTATTAGGAGTCCCCACACACAAGCTCTGCCATTAGTCCACATCTGTGGTGTCTCCTGTTCCTTCTGTTTTCTAAAATACCCGAGACCTGGCCTTCAATCTCAGCCAGTAAGTTAAATGACTTGACTGTGAGCTTTGGCACTCACTAGCCATGTAACCTGGGCAATGAATGTAATCTCTCTGTGCCTCAGTTTTTTCATCTATAAAATGGAAGAGTACCTACCTCATAGGATTGTTATGAGACCTGAGTGAGTTGATACATGTAAAGAACTTAGAAAGCAACTGGCACATAATGGAGTCTAATCAGTGCCTGCTATTTTCCCAGTTCTAGCATGATCGCTAATTCAGGGCTTAAACTATACCTACCTTTGCTGTGTGATGGGTACAGTTTGAGAATCTAACACAAACCAGTAGCTGAACAATGATCCAAAAGCAGAAATCAACATATAGAAGCATCTATGGTTACCTCTGGCTAGCTGTCAGAAAATTCAGGCCTATTCAAGTGTCAGTGCTCTTCATGGCAGGTTTATTAACAACACAAATGTGCTGCATTGGTCCTTGAGCTAGGCATGAAACACAGTGAAAAAATTAAGAAGCATTTTAGAGATACTTTCCCTGGCAGGTTAGATCTCCCATTCATATTCTCTCTCTCTCCCTCTCTCTCCCCCTCTCTCTCTCTCTCTCTCTCTCTCTCTCTCTCTCTCTCTCTCTCTCCCCCCCCCCCGCTCCCTCCTTCCCTCTCTCCTCCCCTCCTCCCCTTCCCTTATAATGATGATGTTCCTGTGATCATAACAATATTGAATATCATCAGTGTTTCTCTATGCATATATGAGCAATTTAGTTCTAGGTATTAAATATGGATCATAGTATCTCTACTACTAATAACAGGATGTACATAGAAACAAATGCATGAGGGAATTTATATTTCCAATATTTCTATTTGTTTAACCAACATCTATACATTGCTTACTGTGTTTCAGGTGCAGTTCTAAGCACTATTCAAACAGTATGTGATTTTATTCTGACAGCAATCTTATAACGTAGTTGTTATCACTACCTCTGTCTTACAGATGAGCAAACAGAGAAGCTGAGTAGTTGCTCAAGTGTCATGTCTAGTAAATGGTGGAACCTAGATTCAGAGCAGGCCACCTGGCTCCAGAGTCGCCAGCACTTTCTGCTAACCAGCAAACTTCCTTTCTTCCAGACCTCACAATTAAAATACAAATGAGCTGCTCTTTAAGACTATGCTCTTGAGGTTCCTTTCAATATAAATTTCCTAAGTGCCAGTACCCTCTGTATTCTATAAAATTCTTAACACAGAGTGCTAATGCTAGATTGGCAATAATTAGTGGCTATGATGATGCATAAAATTTAGGTTTTAATATGCTTTCCAGTCTGCTTATCTATTGAGCTGAAGCTAGAGTGGCAGGGGTCCCAGGTAAAAAGCAAGGGATCCTAGAATCTTAGAACTGGGAAGGAGCCATGTACTCATGTGATCCATCCCATTCATTTTGTAGACCAAAATGCAGATAATTCAAATGACTTGCTTATCATTATAAAGCCACTTTGTGGCAGTGCTGAGATGAGAGCACAGGAGAAGGATGAACAGGGACAGTTGAAGGAACAGTTGTGCTCCAAACTGTCTTAATTCACCCTAGCCAGGCTTATTCCATTGAAACCATGTTCCCTCTTCATCCACAAAAACTGAAATGAGACTTGAAGGATTGTGCCAATCCTGGAAGTCAGAGTTGGGGATGATAGGGGACAGTCCAGAAGCCAAGTTAAGTAGGACTTGAAGAATTAACCTGTGTCAGAATTCAAAGCTAGTTCAACAGCCAAACTAGAGAGGAAGCCAAAGTCAAGCTAAGGGGAAGATACATTGAAGGGTGAGGTAAGACAGGTAACTCAAGTCCAGGCAAACCAAGGGGAAAGAAGAAGGAATAGTTAGAATTGCAACAACCTGCCCATTTCAAACCCCAGATGTTTAAGAATGTCATAAAGCTGTGTAGGGCACACTCTCTTCCAAAATAGCATTCATTCCCCTTTGAATGATAAGCATCAGATTTACTGTGCAGATTGTACAGAATTTTTCAAAGAGGTCATAAACACCAGAATCAAGTTTAATGTCCACTTTAAAAAATAGGCACAATTATGAGTTATTGCAACTCATCTAAGAGATCTGTGTACAGTAAGCTTCTTAGTATCTTAATTTATCTGCCAGTGAATATTGCACAACGAAGACAATTCAGCCGGGAATTGAACCTGTGGTTCCAGGAAGTCTAGATATTTCAATCCTCATACTTAGTCCATTAAGATAGCCCCTCCAAGAACATAATGTAGTTAAAGTAGACTTAGATATCTTTAGTAGAGAGTGGATTTTATTTCCACTTTGGGAATTTCTGATCCATAGTAAGGAGAGATATATATGAAACTCACCTACAGTAGTACCTATAGAATAATGAATGTATGTCAACATAAGATGTCACTTTTCTGATTTATGGTTAAGAAGAGAAAAAACATCTTGGGAGAAGAATAGATTACGAATGCATTTTGTGAATGGGGGCTTCATATGTAACCCCTTTCTCTTATTCTTCATAAAGACTCTTGCTTCTATTAATAAAATGAAATAAAATGAAATAAACTTACCCAGAGAATCTGAAGAGAGACCACAGATTTCACACATCTGTCAAGTGGGTCAGTTTATTTGGGAGACAGTGGGGGAACATCCCGTACCATTACAGGCTGTCAGGCACAGAGAATGTTTACTAATAAGCCTAGCCATTAGGATGGGTCAGTGATGGATGGTCTGTGTTCCCCTGGCCTGGCCTGGCATGTGCTGTAATACTCACTGACCAGCAGCAGCTGTTGTACTAGCTGCCTTGTTAAGGGTCTCGCCAAGTGACATCAGCTATACATCACCCTGGCTGATACCTTTGATTATTTGGACAGCTCTTGGCATGATGAATCGTTGGGATTGATCTGTCTTTTCTCGCATGTCCTCGTCAGTGTTCTTTACCCATCTCTTGCTGAACTCTTCATCCTTAAGTCAAGGGCCCTTATTACTGCTCTTTCAGATGTATGCACCTTCTACCCTCTGCTATTTAAAGGACCTGATTATTTCAGTATTTGTAATGAGAGATTGGGATGAAGCTGAGGAAATAAGTGCATCTCAGAACAGATAGGCAAGGGAAACAGCAGTCCCTCTCTTGCAGCCAGAAAAACAAGGAGAAAAAGCTTTTTTCCATGGGCATCTAGGGCATAGCAGCTTTAATTATTAAGGTCATGGGCTTTCTACATATTCCGTGTAGTACAAATTAAATTTGAATGCTGTGAGTAACCTGAACAATGCCTTCTATTTATAAGATCCTTTCTTCCAAAGCATACAAATCATTTCACACACAGTATCTCAAGCATCACCTATTTCTGTAAAAGAAATGTTTATCATCTTGGTTTCACAGAGGGAAAAAATGAGCACAGAAGGGCTATATACCCAAATCTATTTGATAAATAAATGTGCACCAAAATCAATAAAAGGACCTAGACTCTTGTTCATTGCTATATGCAGTCCTTCAATTCATTGATTTATAAAATGTTCACTAAGCACCTACTGTGTGTGCCAAGAGCTGGGAATACAGAGAGCCTCTGTATGTGCAATGTGTGGAGCCATTAACTCATTCAATTCCATTTGTATCTAACTCAATACTACTGAGGGAGAAGCATATTGAAATATACCTTTTTAATATAGAGAATTTACATTTATATATTAGAGTCACAAATACTATACCATTTTACCATGAGTTAGCCAAAGGCCATTATAGACTGCTCTTCCTTATTAAATTGTAAATTCCTGTTCCCTGTAGTTCTGTTGTTCTTTCCAAATCTGTTGAAATTGAGTAGATTCAAATAGAATTACATAAAAGCAATAGTCCTCAAATATGTTCTAGTATCCTTGGCAAAACTTCATTAAATATATTTTTAATTCCATTATATAAACAATTCTACTCACATAAAATAGGGCCATACTGTATGCATAAAATATAAATTTTCAATCAGAAGAACACCCATACCCACCCCCCAGAAAGCATGATGAGCAATCTCCAAAATTTCCCATTAATGTATTTGTTGAAGCTGGGAATGATGGCCTGCGCCTATTGTATTCCCAGCTACTCAGGAGGCTGAGGTAAAAGGATTGCTTGAGACCAGGAGTTTGAGACCAGCTTGGTCAAGCAACATAGTGAGACCCTATCTCAAAAATATTAAGTTTTTTAAAAAGTACATAAGGCCAGGTGCAGTGGCACATGCCAGTAATCCCAGTAACTCAGGAAGCAGACGCAGGAGGATTGCAAGTTGGAGACCAGAGGCAGCCTGCATAATTTAGTGAGATCCTGATTCACAAATAAAAAATAAATGGACTGAGGATGAAGCTCAGCTGTAGACCACTTGCAAAGTGTGTGCAATACACTGGGTTCAACCCCCACGTACCAAATACAAACATATATTATACACACACACACACACACACACACACACACACACACACACACACACACATATATGTTGTTGTTGTTAGGTGCCATCGAGTCGGTATCCGACTCATAGTGACCCTCTGTACAACAGGGGAAACACTATTGTCAGTGCTTCTCTGCTGTTCATAGGGTTTTCAATGGCAGATTGATTTTTGGGAGGGGGTTGTCAGGTCCTTCTCCCATATATATATTAGCTATATATACACATATATATGCTATATATTAGCTATATACACACACACATATATATACTATATATTACC
>VMDO01022799.1:0-32803 GCA_007922755.1 Pedetes capensis | reverse complement strand
AGCTATAACACTATTGGGAATTTACCCAAAGGGAGATGGGTCATCATACCACAGAGACACCTGCATCTCCATGTTCAATGCAGCGCTTTTCACAATAGCAAAGATATGGAATCAACCAAAGTGCCCTTCAACAGAAGAATGGATAAAAAAACTATGGTATATATACACAATGGAATACTATTCAGCAATCAAGAAAAATAAGGTCATTCGCAGCAAAATGGATGGAATTAGAGAAAATTATTTGAAGTGAACGAACATGAGCTCAGAAAGAGAAACAACACATGTTCTCACTCATATGAGGGAACTGATTCAAAATTACAAGAAGGAAAAATCCTACTCAAAGGTTGGATCATAATAAAAGGGGGGGAGGGAAGATAAGAATGATGTCAATATAAATGGACTAGAAATCGCATGTAATCGTTCTAACAAGATAAAAACAAAGACCACTACAGGAAAAGTTTCTATCTTAAACAGAAGTGGAACCCAAGGACATATAGAAAAATATTACTAAGTAAAAGATGGAGAAGACTTAGATGGGAAACTTAGATGGGAAGGGGGGAGGGGAGAAGCATAGGGGAGGATAAGGGGTAACCTATATGAATAATGTTTATCAAATTGCATATATGAAAATTGTCACAATGAAAAGCATGTCAAAATGAATCACATTATGATGTACATTAAAAATTTCTAATAAAAAAAGGTAGATCCATTTTATAAAAAAGTCTTCCTAGCCTTTCTTTTTCTGACTAGTTCTTAGTTCTAATGAAATATAACCTTCACCTGTTCTAGCAGGAACAAATGAAAGAATGAATTAGAAGGAAAAATATAATTTCCTTCGTCGTAAGCTGAAAACATTGAAAGAAGGGATAACTACACCTGCTTCCTATAGCAAAGAAATCCACTTGAGGCAGAGTGGTATAATAGAAAGATTATGAGTTCTGGGTTTTAACACTCACTTGATTTATATGGTGTAGGTGAGTAACCACTTCCAAGAGTGAATTTCCAGTTCTGTTTTAAAAGACTAATAATACTTCCCTTATCTAAGAGAGTTACCATACTTAGACCTCTCACAGGGGAAAAGGGAGAGGTAAATTTCATATTTTAGGAGGGAGGATAAATTAGCACAACCTTTTTGAAAACCAATATATATATATATATATATATATATATATATATACATACATACATACATATACATATGTCATGGTACATGGTGGCACATACCTGTAATCCCTCCACTTCGGAGGCAGACACAGGAAGATGATGAGTTTCAGGATAGCCTGGCCTACATAGCAAAACCCTGTCTCAAAAATTAAATAATAAAAAATAAAAATATGTATCATCAATCACTTCTAGGCATATCGACTATGATAAGTGCAAATATAAGTATCATCAGAAGCTTTAAAAAAATGTTCCTGACCTTTGATCTAGGAATTTTACTTCAAAGACTCCTAACTAAAGAAATAATCTGGCACACGCTTTTAATACTAGTGATTTGGGGGGCAGCGGCAAGAGGATAGCAAGTTGAAGGCCAGAGGCAACCTGCTTAACTTAATGAGATCCTGACTCAAAACACAAAGTGAGAAATGGGGAAGGTGTACCACTTAGTGGTTGAGCATTCGCAGAAAGCATGTGTGAGGCCCTGGGTCAACTTCCCAACACCAAAAAAAAAAAAAAAAAAAAAAAAAAAAAAAAAAAAAAAAAAAAAAAAAAAAAAAAAAAAAAAAAAAAAAAGAAAGAAATAATAAAAACATAAAAGGCTCCGTATCCAAAAATATTTACCATAGTATTATTTAAAATGATAATATTGAAAATAAAGTAAATGTCAATGGCTATGTAAACAGTGGTACTAAACTGATCATTTCCAAATCTGACTATGAAAGCCTGCATTAAAATAGACATTTCTGGCAATATTAAGCGAAAAAAGAAAACTGAATATAATACATGTATTATAGTCACTGTAATATACTGATGAAAAAGACCAGATATCGTTGCAAAGATAACCTCAAGTGCTAACAGAGTATATAGTAAGTTTCACACTGAGTAAAAGGTTTAGTTTTGTTCTGCTTCTGTATTTTCTTTGATGTGCTGATTTACAGTAAAAATAATAAAGAGTTTCCCTTCCATGGCATAGTTCTGAATACAATACATGCAACAAAAAAAGATGAACATTCATTCATTCACTTCTCAAAACACAACAGGATCCAGATATAATGGCTGACGCCTGTAGTCTAAGTACTTAGGCGGCTGAAACAGAAGGATGGCAAATTAAGACCAGCCTGGGATACATAGGGAGACCCTGTCTCAAAAAACAAATGAATAAACAAAAGGACCCCCAAACCACAGTGAGAATCTACTATATATCCAGACACAGAGTGAATTTAAGAATTTGTATTAAACCAGTCATGGTGGTGCATGTATCTAATCCCAGCAATTGAGGAGGCAGAGGCAGGAGGATCTCCAGTTCAAGGAAACAGACAATCTGCGTAACTTAGTGAGTCCCTGTCTCAAGATTTAAAAAACATAAAAAATAAACAGGCTGGGGGTGCGGCCCTGTGGTAGAACACTTGCAAAGTATGTGTGTGTGAGGTCCTGGTTTCAACATCCAGATACCGCTTTCATTCATTCTAATCTGGATATTTAAAATGTGTCAGGTAGTAATAAACACTGGGAATACAGCTGTGAAGAAGAAATCCATGCTCCTAAGTCATTTTGATTCTATGGGTTGTAATTTTAATTATTTCAGCAACTATATGAAGTTATCTCCCTAGGCCATTTCTAAACCTATCAGCCCACTCAAGGCAAAACACTGGTTCAAAGTTCTTTTTCTTTGGAAGCTAAGTGTTCTTCACCTCATGCAGTTAATTCTGGGCATGACCACACTCCTTTTAAAAATGGAGGCACCAAATAGTACCACCTGCTATCTATAAAGCACTTCACAGTTTAAAGCAGGTTTTCTACACAGTCAAGACTTTGTTTTTTTAAGGAAGAATCTACACACAGATCAAGAGGCAGTCATTTTAACAGAACAAGGAAACACTGCTTGGTTTAAGGTCAGGAAAGGTGTTTGTCAGAGCTGTATCCTTTCACCTTACCTCTTCAATCTCTATGCTGAGCAAATACTCAGAGAAGCTGGACTTTATGAGTAATATGGCATCAAGATCTGGGGAAGATTCATTAACAACTTGAGTTATACAGATGACACAGGAGTAAAAGAAAGGACAGCAAAAACCCGAAAGAAAACTTTTGGTTGGGATAGATATGTTAGCTTGTTTGTAATGATGGTTTTACAGGCACATGTCAAAAGTTATGAACACTTTAAATACCTGGTATGTTTTAAAGTTTATTTTATAATACATCATAAAAAACAGAGATTCTGATTCAGTAGATTTGGAAGGGGGCCAAGAGTCTGCAGTTCTCACAGGCCCACAGGTGATGGTGATGCTGCTTTCCACACTGGGTTTTGAGTAGCAAGGCTCAGTCTGTCCTATGTGTCTATTGGATGTCAGAAGTCCAGATTCTTAGCTGGGCATGGTGGCACACACCAGTATTCTCAGCACTGGGGAGAATGAGGCAGGAGGATCACGAGTTCAAGGCCAGCCTGGGCTACATAGCAAGACCCTGTCTCAAAAAAACCAAAGTCTGGATTCTTGAGTAAATTGGTAACTGTTAATCCTGTCCTGGGCTGGGATTTAGCTCAGTGGGTAGAGTGCTGCGCTGCAGTCTCTGAGGTCCCGAGTTCAATTCCCAGCACCGCAAAAATGGGAGAAGGGCCTGGCAATCCACTCCCAAGGCAATCCCAAAACAGCCATTGAAAACCCTATGAGGGTCGCTATGAGTTGGATACTGACTCGACGGCACCTAACAACAACAACAATCCTGTCCTATCAGCTACCCATTTCCTTATTCATTCCACTCACTCAGGCTGAATGCTTCCCCTTCACAAAGTTCTACTGAGTTCCATTCCAAGTCTATACAGCTTACCTTTCTTTTGATCATGTTCTTCCTTCTGACTCACATTAGCCAGAAGAGTGTTGGAAGAACGGAAAGCTAAATTGGAATCAGATGCCAATGCAATTTAAGGAGGAGTTTCCTAACAATTGAGACTCATTAAAAAACTCTGACATTCTAATATGACTTGTCATCATTACTTTTCCTGGTTCCTGTGGCTGAATTGAGGACTATGCATCAGTTCCAAGTTACAGTGTTGCTTGTACTAGGAACGCATTTTCATCTCTGAAATGAGGGGCTTGAGCAGTCATATTGTTTAATTCTTCTGATTCACACATTCCATTTTCAGAGTAAAGATAGCATGTAATCAGAAAGAACTCTAGTATCTTGGAAAGCAATAGGGCTCTAGATCAAGAGTGGACTGGACTGTGTGTCCAGTGTTATCAAGAAATTTTAGAAATTTGGCTGAATATGGTAGCACATGCCTGTAATCCCAGCGACTTGGGAGGTGAAAGCAAAGGGATTGCAGGTTCAAGGATAGAGGCTGCCTGTGTAACTTAGCAAGACCCTGTCTCAAGATAAAACATAAAAAGTGGGCTGAAGGTGCAGCTCAGTGGTAGGGCACTTCCAAGGTATGTGTGATGCCCTGGGTTCAGCCCCCTAGGAATGCCAAAAAAAAAAGTTTTAGAAATTTGGGAAGTGGGGACAGGAGGATCACAGGTTTGGAGCCAAAGGCAGCCTGTGCAACTTAGCAAGCTCCTGTCTCTAAAAAGGGATGGGAGGAGGGTGGAGAGCTGGTAGAGCACTTGCCTAGGATGTGCAAGGGGTTGGGTTCAACTTCCCAGAACAAAAAAGTTTTAAAAGTGAACAGTACCAATCTTCATATAATTTATACAAGTGATCTGCAATCTATTCCTATAAAGGACACAAAAAGTAAACATTTCCACCTTGCAAGTCACATGGTGTCCACTTGGCATTCTCAAATCGGCCATCATAGTGTGTGTAGTCAGATACTGTGTAGCAAATAGGTGTCTGATGTGACCACATGGTAGTTTGCTAACTTCTGATTTAGACCATACTACCTATGTTTGCTCCTTCTGAAATTAAGCAAAGCAATGAGAGAAAAAACACACTTTTCTAATGCAATTTTATTGACTACATGTATGTACATAACTAGTATTTCACATTTAAAAAGAATAATCCAAGTTATCATAATTTCGGGCTATATACATTTTCAGCTAATGAACTAGATTTATAAAAGACACACGATAATCAACACTTTATCTTCATTCATGAGAAGTCTTAAGTACAGCAGCATTCTTCTTATACTTTTCTGCAATCTCTCTAATATTTTCTAAGAGATCTTCAGACATGCATTCTTCATATTCTCTATCAGCTTTAGAAATCTGTTCCTCAAGATGTTTCTAGTGGAAACAATTACAAATTGTTAATGTAAAAACATTAATTTTATTTTTAAAGTGTGAAATTTAGAAATGAGTTTTATAAAAACAGAAATAAAAAGAATATCCACCATGAAGTCCCCTTTTATCTTTTCTTAAGGATGTCCCCTTTTCTTTCCCAGAGATAATCACTTGCCTGAATGATGTTAAGCTTTTCTTCGTTCTTTTAACACACACACACACACACACACACACACACACACACACACACACACACGTGTCTGTAATATGTGGTCATGCACAAGACAGTGACATTTTGTCCAGTGGCAGACTGCACACACAAGGACGGGTCCCACATAATTTTATTGTCCAATAACATCTTAGTTTGTGCAAGGACATCCCGAGATGTTCACAGAACAGTGAAATTGCCTAACAACACATTTCTCAGAACATTATACAGTGTACGACTGTACTGGTTTAGGGGAACCTGCTTCTAACTTTCATATTTATTGAATAAATGTAACATTCTATGGCAATTTTCTCATCTGGTATATTAAGATTCACTCACAGTAATGCAGCTAGCTGCAGTTTATTTGTATATTGTTGTATGTTGTTGTTGTTGTTGTTGTTAGGTGTTGTTGAGTCAGTATCCGACTCATGCAGACCCTCATAGGGTTTTCAATGGCTGACTGTTTGGGGATTGCCTTGGAAGTGGATTGTCAGGTCCTTCTCCCATTTTTGCAGTGCTGGGAATTGAACTCGGGACCTCAGAGACTGCAGCGCAGTACTCTACCAACTGAGCTAAATCCCAGCTCATACTGTTGTTTAGTACTCTAGATATCAATATTTACATATCTATCTTACTGTTAATGGATTTTTGTTTTTTCCCAGGTTGTTGTTGTTGTTAAGTCCCATTGAGTTGGGTCCAACTCATAGCGGCCCAATGTATAAGAGAGCAAAACACTCCCTGACACTGTGCCATGCAATGTCAGTGCTTCTCTGCTATTCATAGGATTTCAATGGCTGATTGTTTCGGGAGTGGGCTACCAGGTCCCTTCTCCCACTTTATGTGGTGCTAGGGATACAGTTGGTTAATTACCACCTCCCCAAAGATATCTGTGTCCTAATTCCAAGAACCTGTGACTATGTTATCCTACATTGCCAAAGGAACACTGCAGATTAGATTAAGGATATTTTTGTTGTTGGTTTTTGAGATAGTGTCTTGCTTTGTAGGCCAGGCTGGCCTCAAACTTGTGATTCTCTTGCCTTTGCCTCCTGTGTGCTGCGATTACAAGTATGTGACAGCCACCCAGCTTTGAACTAAAGATTCCGACGAGATTATTCTGCATTATCTGAGTGGGCCCAAAATAATCACAAGGTTCACTCTAAGGGAGAATCAGCAGTATCACAGTCAGAGAGAAGAGAAAAGGGTGGAAGCAGAGGGCAGAGAGGAGAGATCTACTCAGCTGCTAGCTTTGAAGATGGAGGAAGGGGCTACAAGCCAAAGGCTGTAGGTCACAACTAGAAGGTAGAAATGGCAAGGAAATGGATTCCCAGAAACCCAGAAGGGTTACATCCCTGAGGACCAATTTTAGACTTTTAACATTCATAACTGCAAGATAACAGATATATGCTGCTTCAAGCCATTGTTGTTGTTAGGTGCCATTGAGTTGGCATCCGACTCACAGCGACCCTACGTACAACAGATGAAACACTACTGTCAGTGCTTCTCTGCTATTCATAGGGTTTTCAATGGCAGATTGGTTTTGGGAGTGGGTTGCCAGGTCCTTCTGCCAAGCCTACAGCACCTGGTGTTCCCAGATGGTCTCCTATCCAAGTACTAACCAGGCCAGATCCTGCTTAGTTTCTAAGATCTGATGGGATCGGACCCCACAGTCATATGGCTGCAGGTGCTTCAACCCATTAAGCGGGTGGTAATTTGTTATAACAGCAATAAGAAACTAATATACAATGTTATTTGTTTCTTGCTGTTTCAAACATTGATACTGTAACACACTGCCACAAACTAGGAGGCTTAAAAACTACAGAGATTAATTCTTTCATAGTTTTATAGTTGTAGAGGCTAGACGTCTGAAATTAAGATGTAAGCAGGCCGTGTTCTCTCTGAAGTCTACTGGGCAGAATCCTTCACTGCTTCTTTCCAGCTTCTGGTGGTTCCTGGCAATTCCTCATGCTCCTCGGCTGACACCTGTATTACTTCACTCTCTGCCTCTGTTTTCCCATGGCCTTCTTACAGTGATACCAGCCAGCAGATTTATGTTGTTGTTCTTGATGTTGGTAGGCACTGTCAAGTTGGGTCTGACTCATAGAAACCCTATGTACAACAGAATGAAACACTTCCTGACACTGTGCTATGCCTCGCACTATGTCAATGCTTCTCTGCTGTTCATAGGGTTTTCAATGGTTGATTGTTTTATGATTGTTTCAGGAATGGGCTGCCATGTCCTTCTCCCATTTTTCTGGAGCTAGGGATCAAACCCAGGGCCTCAAAGAGTACAGAGTAGCACTCTACCAACTGAGCTAAACCCTAGCCCAATCTTAACCGATTACATGTGCCAAAGACCCTATTTACAAATAAGGTCACATGCTGAGATTCTGTACGGATATGAACTTTGGGGGACATTATTAAACCCAGTATAATCCAGTGTAAGTACTTCTTTAGGGCAAATACCTAGGGTGGAAGTCCTTAAGTTTGTGTACTTTTAGTTTTATTGGGGAATGCCACTTTTTTTTTTTTAAAAATTGTTATAACAATCTATATAACCACCAGCAGTGAATGAGAACTTTCATTTCTCTACCTTTGATATTATCAAACCTTAATCTTTTGCCAATTTCTTAAGCATAGAATATGGTACATCTTTTCAATTAGCTTCATTTGCTCTCTTTAAAAATTTCCATTCAAGTCTTCTGCCCACTTTTTTCTTTCTTTCTTTTTTTTTTTTTTTTTTTTTTTGCAGCACTCTGGGTTCTAACCTAGGACCTCAAGCAAGTGCAACGTCAGTCTATTTTTCGGTCTTTTATCTTGAGACAGGGTCTAGTTAAGTTATGCAGGTTTGTGTCTGGCCTTGAACTCTTGATCTTCTGGCTTTGCCTCCCATGTGGGATTATGGGAGAGAACCACCATGGCAGGCCCACTTTCATTTCTTTAAGGCCATTATATACCTAGATATTAATATTTCCTTGGTTTTAAATTTTTTTCCTTTTTTCAAATAGGGTCTCATTATGTACTCCAGGCTGATCTTGAGCTAGCAATCCTCCTGCCTCAGCCTCCTGAGTGCTGTGATTATAGGCATGTACCCCCAAGCTCAGCCTCAGTTGTGTTTTTAAACATCTTCTACCAGCTTATGGCCTATCACTCTTTTCATGGCTTTTGATGTAGAGAAGACCTTAATTTTAATGAAGCTGAATTTATAAATAATTGCTTTTGTGGCTTATACTTTTTATGTCTAATGTAAGAATGGCTTTTGGCCACTGAGTTGTAAAGAAAGTCTCATAATTCTTCTACAAGTCAAAAATTTAAGCCAGACAAAGTAGTATATGCCAGTAATCCTAGCGACTCAGGAGGCTGAGGCAGGAGGATCACCATTTGAGGCTAGAAACAGCCTCTACAACTGCCTATTTTGAGACCCTATCTCAAAATTAAAAATATATAATGGGCTGGGGATGTAGCTCAGCGACAGAGCACTTGCTCACACATGCAAGGCTTTGGGTTCAACACCCTGTACGGAAAAAAAATAAAAGCCTCACATTAAGATTTTTTTGTTTGTTTGTTTTGGTGCTAGGGATTCAATCCAAGGCCTTGTGCATAGTGAATATGCAGTTAACCAATAAGCTACACCCCCCCCAGCCTTACATTAAGTTCTTAATCCATCTGGAATTGACTTCTATGTAGAGTTTTAGAGATCCAACTTTTTCTGAACAGTTCATTTCTCCTCACTGTTCCGTTTGATCTCTATACTCAGGTATCTATTTCTGGACTCTCAATTACAAACATTCGTCTGTCTTTCAGTACTACAATGTGCTTCTTATTATAGCTTTATATTAATTCTTAGAATGCCTAAACCCAGCCCCCCCCCAAAAAAAAAAAAAGAAAAGAAAAAGAAAAGATCTGTGTCCAGTTCAAAGGGAAGTCAGCAAACTTTTTCTGTAAAAGGCTAAATAATAAATATTTCAGGCTTGGCAGGCCATATGGTTTTCATCACAATTGCTCAGCCCTGCCATTTTAGTACACAAGTGACCATAGATAGTAGACCATAGATCGAGAACATCAAGACATATATAGGACTTGTATGGGACTCCAAGAGGAGCTGTTCAAAGAATACTGTCCCACGAGAAAAACATACCATGTGGAATTACCATTAGACCTAAATTCCTGTTTTCCTTAGTTAACTCCATTACTTATAAAATTTCCTCACATTAGGTTTGATTTTCTATGCTTCTTCCATGCTTTACTAATTTAAGCTACTAAACATTTTATATTGGTTAATTATGAATTTTGGATAGTGCAAAGTAAATGTTCAGTTCAGTTTAGTCTAACCACCTTCTCCATTTATTTAGTTATTTATTTAGTTGTGCTGGAGATCAAATCCAGGGCCATAAGCATGGTAGGCTAGTGTTCTACCACTGAGCTACATCCCCAGCCCACTCTAATCTTCTTGAACAATGAACTATAAAGAAAGAGGTAAAAAATATAATAATCTACAATTAGATGTTTCAAATCCAACAATATGGTAATTGATTAAAACTTTAATAGCTGTGCTTACATTTCACGTTAAGTCCCTGTGATGTATTACTACTGGATTTACACTCAACACAGACTAATAGTTATAGATCATGGAAGGCTAGAGGTGCTAAGGATGTTGACAATTGTTTAGGACAGCCCCTCATTTTACAGTGAAGATTGAACAAAGTAAAATGATACATATAAGCGCACTTAACATTGTGCTATGAATGAGCTTTTTTTATGCATCTAGAATGAAACAATTATACACTATCCTTGGGAGAATGAAAAAAATACTCACTTAAATTATTTTTTGGTCTATAATTTAGAAGAACAATATTGGTTGTAAAGGATTCATGAAATTATATGGAGCCACTAAGTGGTCAAATTACTAACAAGTTGGAAGAACCCAGGTTTTCTGATGGGGTACCTGGGATGCTTTTCTTAGTTCTTACCACCCAACAGTGAAAAATACTGCAAAGCAAGAAAGCAGCAGTTCAATTTCCCTCAGGAGAGATGATGGGAAGTAGGGTATCACATATATTTTAAACAAATGGAAGCCTATTAATATGATATTGTAGCAAAGATAGTGAAAAGAGGATAAAGGTAAATAAGCTTCATGTTTCAAAATAGTTTATTCTGAGTTTATATGAAATTACATAATTTTTTTTTTTCAGTGCTAGGGGGCTGAAACCAGGGTCTTGCACATACTGGGCAAGTGCTCTATCACTGAGCTACATACATCCCCAGACTTGGCTAGTTCATATTAATCCTAATGAAATCCTAGACAAAATATTATATTCTTAGTATGTAGATCACAGCCTGGTGCAACAACATTATACACTGTTAATGGAAAAAATATTATATTGTTTATGTGAACAAAACAGATTTATAAAATGCACAAGTGTTCCCCTGTTATCCCAACACTAGACAGGATTCTTTTGCTAAATTTATATTAGTTTTTTTCTTTCTTTTTTCTTTCTTTCCTTTTTTTTTCTTTTTTTTTTTTTTTTTTTTTTGAGGGGGAGAGAAAGTCTCGGTTTGTAGCCCAGGCTGGCCCAGAGCTTGCTATGTAGCCCAGACTGGCCTCAAACTCACGTTGATCCTCCTGCCTCAGTTTCCCGAATGCTGGGATTATAGATGTATTACCATGTCTGGCTTAAATTTTTATGAGATTCAATAAAAATAACATTTATCTTTTCCTATAGAAACAAAGTAGAAATACATCAAAGCTTTAAAACCTTTCTCAGAATGTAGGACAGACCCTCACACTTACCTCCACAGATCCTACATGAGTAGCAACCAGCTCTAAAAGACGCTGCAAGTTATTTCCCACTTTTCGTCTTTCTTCAGTTGTGGTCTGCACAACTAGCTGGTACCTGTAGAATAAAAACTCCCGGTTAAGATGTCTAAAAAATAAATTAATAACAGGTCTAGTTAACTCACTTCTTATTTCCATATCCAACTAAACCAAGCTGTGCTTGGTATCTGTGCTACTTGCAATTCAGAGTCCAGTTACCAATCATTAAAACAGAAATAAAAACATTTTCAAAGATCCTTTGCAAGCAAAAAAAAAACAAATAGCACTAAAACCTCATGCTTCACATAGAAAGTTGGGGAGAAAAACAATTTTTTTCCCCTGGTGCTGGGGATGGAATCCAGGGATGCATGTGTGCTAGACAAGTGGTCCACACAGGAGCGATATCCCTAGCCCCAAGTAATTCTACTTGAGTTTCCAAAGTGATTATAAACACAAATGCTTTCAGGGGCAGGAGAGGAGACTTGAGAATGAGGAGTAGCAGTATCTTTAGGTACTCAAATTCAAAAAAGACTATAGGCCAAATAAATCTCACCTGAGTTTTCTGTCCCTAGACTACAAATGAGGAAATGAAACATGACTTTCTCAAGCCTTGTACTTGTAATCTCAATGAAGAAATTTTAGTTATTTGAGGACTGTGTAAGATTTAAAAAGTATATATTTATGTAAATGTACATAGAAAACCATGGATTATTCAGTACATTCATTTTAGTGTGTGTGTGTGTGTGTGTGTGTGTGTGTGTGTGTGTGTGTGTGTGTGATATAGGGTCTCGAATTCATGATCCTCCTGCTTCTGCCTCGTGTGTGCTAGGATTACAAGCGTGCACCACCAGGCCTGGTGATATATTGATTTTATATAGGTTGCACAAGCAAACTCACATGGAGACAGAATATTCTTTAAAGAAAGATGCCCCCATTAAAGAGCAACAGAACAAAATGAAAACAAAGGATGCCCATATTTTTAGTTATATCTATTACAAAGTGTGGGTAAAATTTTTCCTAAGTAAGTTTTAAAAATTTAGGAATCAGGTAATGATATGACTATAACACAGTAATCTGAGCATAATGCAAATTTCATGTTTGTGTATGCCACTTGTTTCCTTGATAAGTATTTGGCAAGTGCAGAAAACTGCACAGAGCTGAATCCAGACATGGAGGAATACACACAACACACACAGCACACACTTCAAATGTCCAGCAGCTGCCTCAGTTCACTGCATGTGATCAGCCACATGTATCCACAAATGGTGTTACAATCTTCCATCCCACTTTAGAGAAACCTTCCATGTCTTCTCAAATCATGAGCAGCATCCCGCTGCACGCCCATTTCCCAAAGCAAACTACTGGTCTTTTAAAGTTGAAGGGTACCGTGTTTATTGTATCATATATTTATTTCTTAACCATTTAACATTGTACAGTTGTGCTAAATTTTTATTAGGGTCTCTTTGACATGTCACTGATGGAGTTTTTGATTGCTGTGTCCCAACCCTAATTTTCCCATAGTCCTGTGACTTTTAGTGCATTATTTTACAGTGTGCTTAATAACATATGCCTTAGTAGTAAGGCATATGATAACAGACTGACTCTATAATTTATAGTATAACCACATTTTACTATATAATGTACAAAATCTAGGAAATATAGCTTTAAAATATGAAAAGCTTAGTGGGACTTATTAAAATTCAATACTCAAAGTTACTTGAATTGACTTAAAATTTTATGTTTTCAGAGATTAAAAGCCATTTATTAATTAGGTCTAAAATGAATAATTTCTAGATGGGTAATAATTGCAACAGTAGCAGAATATGTCTTTAAGTTTTAAAAGTTGCTCTGCTTAAGTTCTTTTTTTTTTTTTCCCCAGTACTGGGGGTTGAATCCAGAGCCTTGTGCTTGCATGCTTTATAAGTGCTGTACCACGGAGCTCCACCCTAGCCCATTTTGTTTTCTTTTTGAACAGGGTCTCACTAAATTATGCAGACTGTCTCTGGTCTTGAACTTGTGATCCTCCGCCTCTGCCTCCTGAGTTGCGGAGATTATAGGCATGTGCCACTGCGCCCGGCTTGCTCTGCTTAAATTCTATGTACCACTCTCTCTACTCCAAATAGTGTTATAATAGGAATTAGAGGAAAAACACTGGAACTAGTTTTATAGAAATTTTAAATAATCAATCTGAAAATAAGCAGAAATCTTGGTGAGGTGAACTTACTCCCGCTGAACACCATCTAGCTCGTTCATAGCTTCATTGAGGCCCTCATTAACAGCACTCTCCAGCAGGTGTTTGTGTTTCTCCAAGGACTCAAGCTCATTGGCACATTTTTCATCCTCTTCCTCAGCTTCCTATCAGGATACAGTCATGGTTAAGTTTCTTTGATATCCATATTCTATATACTCAAGGTAGATTAAAAAATTATGTAAAGTGTAAGGAAACAAAGTTGCATCATTTTAATTCTCAGGACGCTTATTGCTTTATATGTTGTTTGTTGTTACATGCAGTCAAGTAGGGTCTGACTCATAGTGACCCTACGTACAACAGACAAAAGACTCCCCAACACTGTGCCATGCCCAGCACTATGTCAGTGCTTCCCTGCTATCCATAGGGTTTTCAATGGCTGATTATTTTGGGGGAGTAGGTTGTCGGGTCCTTCACCTAAGCTTATTGCACCTGGTATTCCCAGGTAGTCTCTGATCCAAGTACTAACCAGGCCCAACACTGCTTAGCTTCCAAGATCTGATGGGATCGGGTGCCAGGATGGTACGGTTCTATGTATGTTGTATGCAGGAGACATTACTATGTTCCACTGGGAATCCTATACTATAACAGAACTGTAACCTTTTCAAGAGGCCTATATAGTATTCATTCAGTAGTACTTTCAAGTCTGACTTCCAAAAAATTTTGATACTTTGATTAATTTTTTTCCATGGGCATAACCATCAAGGTCATTTCACAGAAATAATAACTATATGCACAAAAGTAGCCCAAATTCACCAATTTCTAGGTTTGTGCAGAAGTATATATCATAAAGTGTTTCATTTAAGTGCTTCAGAGAATAAATTCAAGCATCATCATGGGGGATATATGATAAGATAAAAAGGATAACCAAAAGTCTCACATTTCACATGTAGATCATATTTTCTGTTATGTTTTCCTTTTGTTCCCCTGTATCTGAGGGTTGACCCAAGGCCCTCGTGCATACTTTGCAAGTGCTCTACCACTGGGCTGCACCCTCCGATCATTGTTTTATTTTTGTCAGGGTCTTGCTAAGTTATGCAGGCTGCCTCTGGCCTTAAACTGGTGATCTTCCTGCCTCCACCTCTCAAGTTGCTGAGATTACAGTTGTGCTCCACTGTACTTGGATATTTTCTAAAAATTTCACACTGCTTAAAAAAAAATGTACAAGTCTTACATATAACACCTGTGAAGAAGAAAGTTTGCACTCCTGATATTTTGTTGGCATAACTGAGTAAAAAATACTAAGTGTTTAAGTGAACGAACACAAGCCCAAAAAGAGAAATACCACATTTTCTCACTCATATGTGGGAGCTGAATCAAATTTAAAGGAAAGAAAAAATCCTATACATAAATTGGAACATTATAAAAAGCTCATGTAAACTTAGTGGAGAAGGGACAATTCAAGGAGCGGAAAGAAGGAGGGAGTGATCTAGCAAAAGGAAGCGATGACGGGAGAAGACAGGAGGGGAAGAAGAGACAAGGAGGAGCAAGAAATGAGAGAGAGGGCGACCTCAAAGTAAACAGCCCAACTTTCATAGTTTGGGAAATAATTATAATAATACCAACAGTACCAAAGGATGGTAATTATGCAAATAGGCTAGATTATTCATGTAATATTGCTGACAATGTAAAAAGATAGATCACTACAGAAAAAAGTGTGGACTTAAAATCATAATTGGGATGCAAGGGTATAGAAAAGAATACTCCCACAAAAAGACATGCAAGTAGAGAGAGGCCATTGGTGGGAGATTGAGAGAGCAGAGAGGAGGGGCACAAGAGGGTAAGGGGGAAGTTATCTGTGCAATGTACAATGAAACCCATATATGGAAATGTCATAATGAAATGCATGTCAGGATGAAACACATTAAGTTGTACATTAAAATTTTCCAATAAAAAACACTAAGTGTTGTTAAAATTTCCACTTAAGTTGTATAATTATAATGAATAGAGTCATGTGAATAATTTTCCATGTAAAATGCTGGTCATGGAGTGGGCTAGAGTACTGGAGAATCAATCTTATTGTCTTACCCATTTTCTAGATTTCATGTAATTGGTCCATGGAATTTGGTCAGGACAGTCAGTTTGCAATGATCTTTGATGAGCAATTACGTGCACAAAAGCACAAAAGATCTTATTGGGATTCAGTCTTCAGGTGTACAGAACACTAAGTCTTTATAAAAAAAAACTTTTTTTTTTTTTTTTTTTGAGACAGGGTCTTGCTATGTTGTTCAGGAACTCAAGATCCTTCTGCCTCCCACCTCCTCCTAAGTAGCTGGGATTATAGGTGTCTACCACCATGCCTGGCTGAGATTACGTTTAAAACTTGCTCTTGTTTTGGTCTTCCAAGAATGGTGAATCACATATGCAAATATAAAGCATTAGATAAAGGAAGAATAAATGTGTTCTATGCTGAAACGGCACTAATTCAGCAAAAACTCCTTTTTTGGTGTGGTGTTGGGAATCAAATCTAGGGGTTTCACACATGCTAGGCATGCACTCTACCACTGAACTACATCCCCAACCCCAGAAAAAAATTCCTTTAAAGATCAAAATAGCTGAGGAATAGAAAACTAAACTAAAATATGAAGTATAAGTTATATCACTTAAAGATTTCAGTTTTCTGGGTTTTTTTGTTTGTTTCTTGAGTGAGATTCTTGCTATATAGTCCAGCCTGGCCTCCAACCTACTATGTACTCCAAGCTGGCACTGAATTCATGATTCGCTTGCCTCAACTTTCCTAGTTCTAGTGTGCAACACCATACCCAGTTAAGTTTTCAGGGGTTTTTTTTTTTTTTTTTTTTTGGTGGTATTTAGAGGTTGAACCCAGGGCCTCGAACATACTTTGCAAGTGCTCTACCACTGGGCTGCATCCTCAGCCCATTTTTAAATTAAATTAAGCTTAATTTGGGCTGGGATTTAGCTCAGTGGGTAGAGCGCTGCGCTGCAGTCTCTGAGGTCCTGAGTTCAATTCCCAGCACTGCAAAAATGGGAGAAGGACCTGGCAATCCACTCCCAAGGCAATCCCGAAACAGCCAGCCATTGAAAACCCTATGAGGGTCGCTATGAGTCGGATACCGACTTGACGGCACCTAACAACAACAACAACAATTTAATCTTGAAACTGGGTCTTGCTAAATATGAAAGATGCCTGTGGCATTGAATCTGCAATCCTCTTGCCTCTGCCACCTGAGTTGTTGGGATTACAGGTGTGAGCTATCACACTTGTCTCAGATTTTAGTTTTCATGCTGGAATATGTGCTTAGTCAATGAATCATGACATAGCTTTGGCGAAAATGAATGAACTGGCAAAGTTCTTACCTTAACTTTTTGTTGGTAAAGATCATCCAGCTTTTGAACTTCTTCTTTCAGAATTTTCACACTTCTTTTGCTTTCTGTTTTCATTGCATGCAACTAGGGGAATAAAACTTTGGTTGTGAAATCATAACTATACATCAAAGAAATTCTAACAAGTTATGTTGTTGTTGTTGTTAGGTGCCGTTGAGTTGGTATCCGACTCATAGCGACTCTACGTACAACAGGCGAAACACTACTGTCAGTGCTTCTCTATTGTTCACAGGGTTTTCAATGGCGAACTGATTTTTGGGAGTGGATTGCTGGGTCCATCTCCCAAGCCTACAGTATCTGGTATTCCCAGGCGGTCTCCCATCCAAGTACTAACCAAAGTCAATCCTGCTTAGCTTTCGAGATCTGATGGGATCGGATGCCACAGGGATATGGCTGCAGGCTAACAAGTTATAGAACTTTCATATTCTCAATCAACTAACCAAACCATGTTATTTCTTTTAGTCCTTTTCGACTCTAACTTATCGCTTAATGAGGACACTAATATCTGTTTTTGCAATGATAGCTATAGGAGTGCTTTATAAGCACTCATATATATTATATAAATTACATTATTACATATATACCCCCATATGTCTATAACTTGTCATGCTGTGGGGTCTTGTGTGTTACTGTGATGCTGAAAGCTATGCCACCACTATCTTAGATACCAGCAGGGCCACCCATGGTGGACAAGTTTCAGCTGAGCTTTTAGACTAAGATACACTAGGGAGAAGGACCCAGCAGTCCACCTCTGAAACAATTAGCTATTGAAAATCCTATGAAAAGCAGAGAAGCACTGACAAATATAGTGCTGGAAAATGAACCCTCCAGGTTGCACGGCATTCAAAATAAGACTGAGGAAGAGCTGCCTCCTCAAAGTTGACCTTATCACAAGAATGGAGTAGAGCCCTGGGGACTCCATTTGCTGATGTGGCATGACTCAAAATGAAAAGAAACGTAATGTTTGCAACAAAGGGCTCAAACATAAAAAAGATCATGTGTATGGCACAATGTTGGATATTGTTTTGTTCTGTTATACATGGGGTCACTATGAGTTGGACCAGACTTGCCAGCACCTAATATTAAACAATAACATTACATATATTATTAATATGAAATAAACATTTGGGTGAAAAAATTAGTGAAGGTATTGTTATTTGGCAAAAGATTAGTGAAATAACAACATTTATTAAAGAAACTTGCACATACTTCTTCTTTAATCATCAATGCTCTTTTCCTATTTTATGGGTGAGAAGAGTAGATTGGAAAGAATGCTACTTGTCAAGATCACTCAATTAGCATATGGCCTGAACTCAAAACCAGATGTTGTAACTTCAGTGATGTTTCATAAAGGAATATATGTTATTTCTCATTTTTCTTTTTCTTTTCTTTCTTTTTTTGTACTGGGGTTGAACACAGGGCCTCGCGCTTGCATGCTCTGCAAGTGCTGGACCACTGAGCTGCACCGTCAGCCCATTTTTTTTACTTTTTGAGACAGGGTCTCACTAAATTACTCAGACTGCCTCTGGTCTCAAACTTGCGATCCTCCTCCCTCTGCCTCCTGAGCCTCTGGGATTATAGGCGTGCACCACTGCGCCCGGCTTAACATATGTTATTTCTGAAGTGACCAACAAATAAATTTAACTAAATTTACCTCTAACAGGACTAATAACCAAACTTCTACTAGCTCCTCACCATTGGTCAAAATCATGTTGACCCATTTCTGAGCAGCTGTCATGTCAACTTTCCTCAAGGTGTATCACTTACACCTTTTTCTTTTCTCTCTCTCTCTCTCTCTTTCTTTCTCTTTCTTTCTTTCACTATAAAAATACACATTTCCACTGGGTAAATAGAAGAAAAAATAAAGAAAAACATAAATCATAAGTAATTCTGAAATCTTGAAATAATGGTTATTAATATTTGCCATACTTCCTTCAGTATTTTCCTCTTTTGTTCATTGAGTAAAGAGCCCTCAAGTTGCCTAGAATCAAGGATGATATCATAATTACTTCAATTAGATGATTTTTTTCTTTTTTCATTACTGACAGAAGCCACTTGTCTGGAATTCCATCATTTCTTGCCTGCAGCCAACCAATCAACATATATGTGAGACCTCTCCTTTTTTCAGTCAGTTTCTGGATGTGAGGTCCTCATTTTCTTACTGGTAAGAATTCTCCATAGCTCTCCACTCAGTCCTATGCCTTTCTACTCCTTTAAGGACCATATTTAAATCCATCAATCTCTATTACTCCTACATAATTTTTCCCTCCCTGCCTTCCTTCCTTCCTACAGCATTTTGCTATGTAGCCTGTGCTGGTCTTGAACTTGTGCTCCTTCCGCCTGAGTCTCCCAGGTACTGGGATTATAGGCGCCACCAGGCCTGGCTTTCCCTCTTTCCCTTGTACTCTCTCATATCATTAAAACCAAATGACATTCTCCTTTGCCAAAACAAAACCAAAACATAAAAAGCAAAACTTTTCTCACACAGCTCTTTCTTATGACAGTTCTAAATCCTTTCCTCTGACTCAAATATTGGTAGCAGTCTAATATGGAGTAGTCCATAAAGAATAGTCTGCTTATACTATTGTATTTCCTCTTCCACCATCAAAACTTTAATCAGTAGTAACATTGTTTCAGGTTCCTTGGCTTCATGAAACCACTTTTTCAAATGTCACCAGTAAAACCCCCTGCTGCTAGTATTGGGAAGTGAACTCAGGGTCTTGGGAATACTTATTATGCACATGCTCTACCCCTAGCTATACCCCTGGCCCTCCAATAACATCTTAACTGCTAAAACCCTGGGACTTCTCAGATTTAATCTTATTTGACATCTGAGTAACATTTGTGTTTGCTATCTACTCCCTTCTAAAAACCTCTTCCTTATTTTCTAAGACCATGAAATATCCTGGTTTCTTAAGTCTTGAGGGGTCCCTCCTAACTTTCTTGTAGGCTTTATTGGCTTGAACTTTAGATGTGGATATTCTGCTATGATTCTGATCTTGGCTGTATTCTCACCTGCTTACTTGGAAGAGTACTCTCACATCTGGGAGATCTCTTGGCTTTAACTATCTGTATGTTAAGAAATACACACACACACACACACACACACACCCCTATTTATCTCCAGACTTTAGTTGCCTATCGGACATTCTACACTTTGATTTCTCAGAGGCCTGAAACTCAGCATATTTCAGCCTGAAATTTTTTTCTTTTTTTTTTCAGTACTGGTGGGTTAAACCCAGGGCCTTGTGCATGCTAGGCAATGGCAAGTGCTCTACCATTAAGACGCATCTCAGCAATTTTTAAAATTTTTTATTGAGACAGGGTCTCACTAAGTTGTGCAGGCTACCACTGGCCTCAAATTTGTAATCTTCCTGCTTCAACCTCTCAAATCCTTGGGATTACAGGTGTGCACCATCGTTTTTGAGACAAAGCCTTGCTGTGTATACCAGCCTGGACTTAAATTTGAGATTCTCCTGCCTCTACATCCAGAGTGTGTCACCTGGCCAGTCTTACTGGAATTCTCTTTTGTATTCCCCTCTTGTATTCTTTATCAAGGTAAAGAACATCACCACATACTCTTCTGCCAGAAACAAGATATCTGGGCATTCTTTTTTTGTGTGTGTATGTTTGTGTGTGTGTGTGTGTCTCCATGTGCGCATATTCCCACACGTTTAATTTTTTTTTCTTTTTTCTTTCTTTTTTTTTTTTGGTCTCACTGTGTAGCCAGGCTGCCCTCAAGCTCATGACCTTCTTGTCTTCGCCTCCCCAGTGGTAGAACTACATGCACGTGCCACCATGTCTGGCCTCTGTTTTTCTCAGGCATTCAAAAGTTCTTTCTAATCAAAAGATAGTCTTGATAGAATTTGTTAACATTAAAAACTTACTTTCTGTAGGTTACTAGGGTAATCATTTGTGAAACGCCATAGGTTTTGTTTCCAGATGAGAAAAAAGTAAAGAAGTTTCTATTCTGAGAAAAGATAGGCTTCTCTGGTGGTGAAGGCAGGAGGTAAGAGGTAGGAGGCTTGCAGCTTCAAGGACAGATGCAGCTTGAGTAAATTAGACAGACCATATCTCAAGATTGTTGTTGTTGTTAGGTGCCATAGAATTGGTGTCCAATTCATAGTGACCCTAAGAACAACAGCTCAAACACTATTGTTGGGCTTCTCAGCTATTCATAGAGTTTTTAACGGCTGATTGTTTTTCGGGAGTGTGTTGCCAGGTCTTTCTCTCAAGTCTACAGCACCTGGCGTTCCTATGCAGTCTCCCATCCAAATACTAACCAGGTCCAACCTGTGCAATTCGTAGATCTGATGCTACATTGGTATGGCTGCAGACTGTCTCAAGATTAAGAGTACAATAAAAAATGGGTTGGGGGTGCAGCCCAGCAGTACAGCACTTGCAAAGTATGTGTAAGACCCTGGGTTCAAGTGTCCAGTATGGCAAAAATAAATAAATAAATAAAATAAAATAAAATAAAATAAAATAAAATTGGGCTTTCATTTAGTATCTTTAAATCTTAGCTAGAACATTTCTTTTTAAAACTTTATTTATTTGTTGATTGATTGATTGCAGAGCTGGGGGAGCCCATCCAGGGTCTTGTGCATGCTAGTAAGCACTCTACCACTGAGCTATATCCCTGGGTCCAGAACAGTTCTTAAAGAGTTAAATTAACTAGGGGCTTTCTTTTATTGATGTCAAGGGTCTCAGAAGTAGGAATTTCCTGAAAACTCTTCTCCCCTCCTTTCCTTTCCCCTCCCCTCTATGGCCTCAAACTTAAAATCCTCCTGCCCCTGCTTCCTGAGTCCCTGGGGTTACAGATATGTACCACCATGCCTGGCCTGAAAAATACTTTGAATATGGGCTTCTAAAGGCATTGAGTTCTCTTGAAATTTCATGATCCACAATGAAATCTTGGTAGAAAGAAATCTCTTAATATATCATAGTTAGTTACTCTCTAAATGCAAATAATACATATTTACTTTTAAAGTAGTGACTTAAAATCCATTTTAGTACACAAAAGGATATTAAATTATATCAAGTGAAAGAAATAATTCTATCAAGAAAAAAGGGGAAATTTAGTCTCACACTATTTCATGATAAGGATATGTGAAGCATGTTGTTGTTGTTGTTAGGTGCCATCAAGTTGGTATCTGACTCATAGCGACCCTATGTACAACAGGGGAAACACTACTGTCAGTGCTTCTCTGCTGTTCATAGGGTTTTCAATGGCAGATTAATTTTTGGGAGTGGGTTGCCGCGTCCTTCTCCCAAGCATATAGTATCTGGTGTTCCCAGGTGGTCTCCCATCCAAGTACTAACCAGGCCCCACCCTGCTTAGCTTCCGGGATCTGCTGGGATCAGTCACAGCAGGGCTATGGCTGCAGGCATGTGAAGCATAGGATGTTTAAATTACTTAATAGATTACTTCATATATTTCTGTCAAGGTTATAGTCAACTTTCATTTTTTCTTAATTTTATTAAAAATCAGTTATTCAACAATCAGAAACCCCAAATCCCACTTAATTTTAGGTTTTAAAATTTTTCTTTGCTTTTAATGACTGTTTCATTACTTACTTGTTCTAAAGTATCCTCCAAACCCATTTTTTTATTTATAGCTTTATTAATTTCTTCTTCATTTGCATTCAGGAATTCCTTGAGAGGTACCTATAAAATACATAGGAATGTGAGTGACATATGACATTTAATTACAAAACTTTTCTTATGAGGGATCTACATATTCTGATACAAGTCAGTTTTAGAAAAACAAAGTCATGACATTTTTACTCTAATATACTATGGAAAAGTAAGCAATAATTTTAAAATGTAATTTCTATAGCTTTTGGATATAAATTTTTTATTTTTTTGAGACAGTCTCAAAAAATGTAGCACAGGTACCCTCACACTTGATATACTCCTGCCTAAGTATCCTGAGTGCTAGGATTCAGGTTGATACCACTACACTTGGCCACCAAATTCTGACTTTTATCGTTATTTTGCAGTAATCATGGGTTGAACCTAGGCCCTTGCATCTGTTAGGTAAGCACTCTATCACTGAGCTGTACCTATGTTGTTGTTGTTGTTAGGTGCCGTCGAGTTGGTATCCGACTCATAGCGACCCTCTGTACAACAGGGGAAACACTAT
This sequence comes from Pedetes capensis, assembly GCA_007922755.1. Lineage (NCBI taxonomy): Eukaryota > Metazoa > Chordata > Mammalia > Rodentia > Pedetidae > Pedetes > Pedetes capensis. Next base: position 9,673 of record VMDO01022799.1, on the reverse strand, counting down.
TGTCAGTGCCTCTCTGCTGTTCATAGGGTTTTCAATGGCAGATTGATTTTTGGGAGGGGGTTGCCAGGTCCTTCTCCCAAGCCTACAGCTTCTGGTGTTCCCAGGCGGTCTCCCATCCAGGTACTAACCAGGCCCGACCCTGCTTAGCTTCCAAGATCTGACGGGATCGGATGCCACGGGGCTATAGCTGCAGGCGAGCTGAACCTATAGCCCCTTTTTAATTTTTTATTTTGTAATGGGGTCTCACTATATTGCTCAGGCTGCCTCTGGCCTCAAACTTGTGATCCTCCTGCCTCACCTTCCCAAGTTGCTGGGCAAATAGGCACGTGCCACTAAGCCTGTCTCATCAATTTCTCTTAATAACTTTCAACGTTTAGAATTATAATTCTCTGCTTGTATTTGTTTTCCTCTGTTCCACTGATTTTTCTTCAACATTGTATTTCATTGTTTTTCACTGGGCTTTTCTTTTATTGAGGTGAAACCCACACTTAATCTGAGATGTTGTTGGTGTTAGGTGCCGTGGAGTCAGGTTCCACTCATAGCGACTCTCATAAAGTTTTCAATGGCTGATTGTTTCAGGATTACTTTGGGAGTGGATTGTCACATCCTTCTCCCATTTTTGTGGTGCTGGGGATCGACCCTGGGTCCTTAGAGTGTTCCACGTTCTCCCAACTGAGCTAAACCCCAGCCAATCTGAGATAGTTAGGATAAAGGAAATTTAACCTAAATATTAAACCTTTTAAAGTGTGCAATTCAGTGACATTTAGTAGATTTAGAATGTTGTGTAAACATCACTTCTAGTTCCAATACATTTCATCACTCCAAAAGAAAACCACACATGCTGCTGTTGTTTTTTTTTCTTTTTTTTTTTTTTTTTTTTTTTGCTGTACTGCGGGGTTGAACCCAGGGACCTTGCGCTTGCATGCTTTGCAAGTGCTGTACCACTGAACTACACCCTCAGCCTACTTTTTTTAACTTTTTGAGACAAGGTCTTGCTAAATTAGGCAGACTGCCTCTGCCTCCCGAGTAGCTGGGATTACAGACATGCACCACTGGTCATGTTTTAAGTAGATCTTCTGAAGTTGTCTTTTTTTTTTTTTTTTTTTTCCCGGCAGTAGGGTGCTGAACCCTGAGCCTTGCAGATACTTTGAAAGAGCTCTCCCATTGAACTACAACCGTAGTCCCTTTTTTATTTATTGTCTTGAGACAGGGTCTCACTAAGTTACACAGACTGCCTCTGGCCTTTTAACTGTTGATCCTCCTGCCTCCAACTCCTGAGCTCCTGGGATTTTGGCGTGTGCCATCACATCTGGCTGAAGGTATTGCTGAGTTTTAGTTTTGACCAGTTCTTTTTTTGTGCTAGGCATTGAGCCTTGTACATAAAGGTATGCACTCTACCACTGAACTACAACCCTAGCTTTAATTTTTTTTGAAAGATAGAATGACTCCTTAAATCTGTTTAAGAACTCCTCCTCAAATATATAATATTTGGTGCTGCACCTTATTCATTCTATTTCCATTTTTTTCCTTTGAGATGAGGCCTCACTATGTTGTGCAGTCTAGCCTTGAACCACTGGGCTTAAGCAATCCTCTTGTCTCAGAGACTCTCACATAGCTGGGACTACAGGTGTGTCCCACCATGTCAAGCTACTTCTACTTTTATTGTTCTATTGTTAGGTAAAATTATTTCTAGAGATTAAAGTTTCTCTTTTTTTGAGCATATACACTCTTTTTGCACTGGATAATCTTTTCTAAGTGATTTGATTTGGGTGGTTATTTCATTACACCAGTGATGTTAAACTATTCAAAACATTGGTGAGCAAACTCTGTCTGCTACTGTATTGTCTATTTATTGATAGGAATCGACCAGCTATTATCTTAAGAAATAATTCAGTAAACGGTTCAACTGAATGTTTACAGAATGTATTTTTTTCCCATTGAAGGTGGGTCTAGATTGATTTAAGTAATGCCTATCTACTAACAAACTGTAATATCTGGGAAGGGAGGGTTATTTTACCTCTAGTATATAGCTGGTCTAGAATATAACAGGGCCCAATAAATAACTTGTTAAATGAATGAGTAACTTAGTTCTCAAGGGAAAAAACCCACATAGTGTTTGACTTTAATCTATATTCTTCTATTCAAAAAGTATTTTAAAAACTGGCATTTTAATGGGGACACTAAAACACTATTTATAGGAATAATTCATAAGTTGCAAGAAAGTAATTTAAAATTCTTCTACCCCAAATTACCTTCTTTGTTATATTTCAAAATTAGGCACAGATTTCTCACTGCTGACTGATGCTGTTCCTTAACGCTCCATTAATCTTATGTCTTCATGTGTGTCCTGTGTGTCCTATGCCTGGAACTCTGTCCACTGAACCATCCTGTAAATATTTAATCTTTTAAGATTTCATTGCAGGGCCACCATTTCTGTAGAGTCTTTTCTGCTACCTGGGAAGAACTGATCTTAGTACTATTCCTCATAAAGACTTCTAAAAAGCACATATTTGGCATTTATTTATGTCATCCCATGAGGGGACCAGGAGCAACCTGAGAACAAAGGTTCAGTCATGCTTGTCTGTGTATAGGGTTGCCGCATCCTGTTGTCTGTTCTACATGTAATAAAACTTCTTACTGAATAGTTGAATAAAATAGGTAGAGGGAAAAAAAAGGCTTACTAATTTGAAGAGTTAAGTATGAGATGAGATTTTTACTACCAAGGAGGAAGAAAAAGAGGTTCTGTGTTTCATTTATGTTTTTTAGTCCTGGATTATGGATAAAGTTCAAACTCTTAAAGATATTAATCATATAATTTACTTACATAAACTTGAGCCCTGTATTTGACGAGGCAGTTGGCACCAGCTTCAGGATTAAATTTAATTTCAAAGTCATAACCTTTGGAATTCTCAGCACCTTTAGGGATAAGTTTTAGTTTTCTAGCCAATTTGTGATACTCTGCTAATTGTGTTTCAATCTGGTAAGAGAGAACACAAAAAGACATGTAAAAAATAAAGCAGTCTCATTCCATATGGTTTTCAATTGGCATTTCTAAACTCTTATATAAAATGTTATGTCTAATATTAGTAGTTTAGTAAGTTTTAGAAGAATGGCAGCTTTGAAAATGTATAAAGAATAAAGATCTTATTTATATGAAACTCACAGAATAAAATTTTAAGACCATAAGTGATCACTAAGCAATAGATCACTGTTCTTCCATTTATCTGATGAAGAGTTTAGAATAATAGTCCATATTTAGGTATTAGCTAAATCTAATTCCTTAAACATCAGGCACAGAAATTATGACACAAAACAACCAACCTTGGTTTTGTCAACATACAAATGAAAACATTTCACTTATCCAAAATAAGTGAAATATAATCTTTTACATTTCAAAATGTTATTTTAACTGTATAGATACAAATATTTTAGTAACATAGTTTGCATTTCCTACTCTCCTTTCCTTAAGGGGTCTGTTCTAACTATGTCATCATAAAGGCTTCCCTTTAATATAGCCCCTCAATTTTTCTAAACCCTTACTTTTATTTTCCTTCATAGCATTTATCACTACCTGACATATTTGTTCACCTCCACTACTTGAATGTAAGCTCCATACAAACAGCTGTATCCCCAGCACCTAAAACAGTGCTTGGCATACAGTAGATGGAACCTATTTTTATAGTGCTTCCTCCATTTAATATATACTTAGTTTCTCATTGCTATTATCCATTCATAATTATTCATAAGTGATTAGAGTGAAGGAATGCAGTGGCAAGAGCACACATTGGAACTTGCTTAATTTTCAAAAACATATCAATATCAAAAGCAATATTACTTATATGTTGAAGATTTTTCTATTGATGAATCACAAAATCATTTCAATTACCGTACTGTAACACAGTAGCACCCTAGAGAGCACGAAGGTACGTAGGTCCATTTGTTCTTATATTAAATGGTCCTAGGAGTAGTTCTTTCTGTTCTACACTACTATTTTTTTTATTGTTGTTTTTTTTTGTTTTTAATCTAATGACAGTATCTTTCAAGAGCCTATGCACTTTATTGTGCCTAATTGCAGGGAAAGCAAACATGTGGCACATGTTTCTAGTTTCTCCTTCCCACAACCAATTCCCAGAGTGAAAACGTATCATATTCTTCCTTGATGAATGCAGTCATGATGCCTACCTGGAAAGAGGCTACTACAAATCAGAGTTGAGAAGTGGAATAAAAATTAGTCCAGGAAAAAAAAAATCACATGATGAATGAAAAATGTTTTCACTGATCTTTTGCAGCCTTTTACCATCCTTCAATATTACTCTCAGCCAACTTTCAGATACCCAGCACTCTATGCTTTCTTTGTATTGTCCATGGCCTTACTCTGTGCTATCTCCAAGGCACTGCATTATCTACTTCCCAGACTTTTTTCTCCTTTCACCCTGGTTATCCCAATCAAAAATGTTATTCTTTTTAATACAACTAATCTTAGTTTATTAGAATTAAGAGTTCACCTACTCCAGAGATCCACAACTTTCCCTTTCTTACATACTGTTTAAGAGATAAAGTACAATTGAAGTAACTCATTTCAAATTCACCAGTTTAAGCTAACCACACTTCATTTTCTAAAGAAGAAAGTGGAGCCTATAAGAAGTTGGATGACATGCTGAGATCACACAGGTGGGTAATAGTAAATCTAGGGCTAAAACCCAGATTTACCAAAGTCTAGGTTTAAAGACTTTGGTCTCACCACCAGAGGCTATTTCTTTTTCTTTGGTGCTGGGGACTGAACCCAAGGCCTTATGCATATAAAACATATGCTCCTCCACTGAGCCATATAGCCAACCTCTATTTCTTATAAATGTATATATTTGTTTCTCCTTGACACATGGAGATAGAATGTACCTAAAAGGGTGAAGGAAGATGAGGGAATATAGATCTCTAAGGCAAAAGCAGAGTTATGGTAAAACAGGGTCAAGAAAGGAGGTAATGCATACTGTTCATAATGAACTGCCTAGTCCATATGAAGAACCACACATGGAGGTGAGTAAAATATAGAATTTATAACATAAAACACTCCAAACCTGAATGATTAAGAAACTGTTTTTGCCCTATGCCCATAATGTAGTTTATAATGTGATCAGAACAGATAACTAGTATTGCCCTCTTAGGCAAACAGAACTGCTCTATTTGAACAATTTATTTTTTAAATTTTAACAATGGTGATAAAATATATACAATATAATATATTATATAATGCATATTACATAATATTATATAATATATGATATATAATATATTACATGATATATAATATATAATATCACATGATATATATGATATAATATATAATGTTATATATAATATATATATAATAATATAATAAATACTGTACCAAGGAATGTGGTGGAGGTAAAAGAATAAAGAGAGTCATTAGTTTTGGAACAAAAGCTAGAGGCTAAATTTTTCTCAGTAAGGTTTAATGATAAATAATCATTATAACTGAAAATATAAGGGTGAAAAATTTCAAACCAAAATGTTAAGTCTGAAACTCTGTAATTTTGATTTTCTCCATTAAAAAATGCCTTTTAAACCCATGCATTCATTTTTTTTTTCTTAAAACCCAGAAGCTGGTTGATAGGCTCCATTTAGAAGTAAGAGTAAAGCATATGTGTAAATTAAGGCAGGTCTACAAAACATTTTTATGAGATTGCCTCCAAAATATGAATAAACTTTAATTATCTAGTAATTCATATGGTCATAATGTCCACTTTATCACCAATGTTTGCTAAATTGTTAATATAATATCTATAAAATTAAGTTGAATAGCTTAGTACATATTTTCACTTGGATGTCCTGTGGACACAACATGTCCACCCCCATTCCTGACTGACTTTTTCCTTCTTTCTCTTCAATTCCCATGAGAGTGGTAATACTACTTGCCCAACTCCCCACATCACACACATGATTATTTCTCTTCTTTCATCACATCTTATTCACTGTTCCTCCTAAATAGTCAGAGTCCTCTCACTTCTTGGAACCTCCATTGTTGTTGTTGTTGTTAGGTGCCATCAAGTTGTGCCCGACTCATAGCAACCCTTATAGGGTTTTCAATGGCTGATTGTTTCGGGATTGCCTTGGGAGTGGGTTGCCACACCCTTCTCCCATTTTTGCGGTGCTGGGAATCGAACTTGGGACCTCAGAGACTGCAGAGTGGCACTCTACCAATTGAGCTAAATTCCAGCCCCATGGAACCTCCATTAACATTATCTAAATTCAGCTTGTAATTTCTCACTAGATTACTGCCACCACAGATCCTTACCTGTTTTGCTTATTTCAGTGCCACAGCCATTTCTAACCATATTGTCTGACAAGGTCCGGATATGGGGAAGAGGGGTTCAAGGAACTCATCTTCCAAGAAATGGATGGGGATGAAGAAAAGGAAAATGTGCCTTTTGCTTTCTAGAAATAGGATTACTGCTTCTAATTATTATGATTACTTCATGTTTAGGACTAATACTCATAACTAATATTGTATTAAACTCTAATGAAACAAATGCTGAAAGAATGACACGACTGAGGGAATTTGTAAATGAATTAGAAGTAATGACCTCCAACTGTAAAGGTTATGTGGACAATATTTTAGTTAAAGCTGACCAGCAACTTCCACCCTGGAACTCAAACATTAAGTGATTTATGCTTCAGCTGCAACAGGCTGATTTGTTAGCCCCTAATTGGATTAAAGTGGCCCAATTTATGACAGCTAAGGTTTACAAAGAAAGTATAAAGCAATTAAAAGAAGACACAGGCCTGTTCCCACAGTACAAAAGCCTCCTTGACAATTTTAACACAGAGAGGTGCTTATCTAAGGCAGACCTTGATTCCCAGCTAGAGGAAAAAAAGTAAAGGCTGCTGTTCTGGTCAGCCTGACCCTCCACTGCTATTATGACTCCCAGGTGTATGCACTTATTCTTACTACTTGCATGACCTAAGCATAAAAAGACTGTATAAAACGTGAACTATCCAAACAATAAATGGAACAGATCCACATTGCCTCTGAGCTGTTATGTTTCTGTTACCCACCGCCGCCGACTCCTCACCTGCCTTCGGGAAACCCCGGATCTTAGGCTGCAGCTCGGACTGCGGCATTTCAACACATTTTTCACATTGCCAAAAATAACATCTTCCTGAAAGGTAATCCTACCTGTCTATAAATTTTAAGGCCTTCTCAGAGCTTTCAGGATAATGCCCAAATTTATAAACATGGAAAAGGTCTTCAACATCTCATCCATGCAAATTGCTGAAGTCTCACTTCTTGCTGCAAAGCCCTGATCCCTTGCTATTAAGCTGCAGCCACGTGAAAGACTCACACATCAGGCTGTTTACTGACTTCTCCCATATATTTTTTTTCTTTTCTTTTCTTTTCTTTTTTGCTAATCCCTTTATCCTTGCCATGCTAACCATTCTTTGTATCTCCTAATTCAATTCCAAGTGTTATCTCTTTAAGGAAGTCTTTTCTAAAAACCACTTCATCTATTTCTGCCTGCCCTGTACACTAAATCTGGGTTAACTATGCTATATATGCCCTCAGTACCTTGTGTAAATATCTCTTAGAGGGTTGATCTCATGGTAGAGATTGGAAGTTTCTCGACAGGAAAATCTGTCTCTTTTTAATTCGTCTTTGGTGAACATGGTAAATCGTACACAGGGGATGCTACATAAATGTTTTGAGTAGCGAATACCTAAATGAGGAGGTTTTTTTCAAGTCAGACCCAACTCGATGGCACTTAACAACAATAGACAACAAATGAACAGGGTCTCATTTTCTCTTCTACAGAATAAAAATGATGGGATTCATGAAAATTATTTTCATGGCCTTAGACTCTCTTCTGCTTATTTCTTGATTCATTATTATAAAATTTACTCTACCTTAAAATTGACTGAGAGAATTGGGGTGTTACTGAATTGGCACAAGAAAATAAATGTATTTTAGTCATGATGAATGTTAATGCTGGAAAATTTTACCTCATTAGCCAATGAGATCTTCTTGGTTAGAAGGAACCTTTACAAAGGTCAGCTTTGGTAAGTTGCCCCTCGGAAAATGGTGCGACTTACCGCCTCTTTGCCTCTAGCGTATTTTAGCTCCTCATTCCACAATTGCTGTTGTTCAGCCTCCAAGTCTTTGGTTAATTTGTTAATGGTCTGCTGCAATTCATTTTTTTCATGATTTATTCTTTCAATGTCTGCAACTGAGTACTTCTGGTTATCAACAATATTCTGCAGTCGAGCATTCTCCTGCTTTATAGTTTCACATTCTAGTTCTGCATTGGAGAAAACAAAATGTTCAGTTTCTTCAAAGAAACTGATGCCATTATTTAATAGTGCCAATGTCAATATATCCAATTTATATGCATATACATATTTTCTTTTTCTTTGGATAACTCTGTTTGATCCCACTTTGTTACCATAATTGAAGGTAATACAATTAAAGTGTTACATTAGATCTTATTTCCTTATTAACTTACTATGGTGTTCAGAAAGAACTATATGAAAAAAATGTGGCCCCATCTATAATGATTACAATTAAGAATCCCTATACTTAAGAGGGACAGTTTATCTCTGTTTATGTTCATTTAAATGCTTTTCCTCTGGCATGACTCTCTGAATCATTCAGAAATGTGTTTTTTCAAACATGAAAACCCTGATATTAAAATAAATCAGGTTTAATTTTTATTTTATTGGGGTTTCCAGTGGTAACTACATTGGTTGGGTTCTTGTTTTGTCTGTTGACCAACTGTGTCTTCAATATTCTATAACTCACGGCTTACATAGCATGTGATAGGTTTTTTTTTTTTTGCAGTACTGGGGACTGAACCCAGGGCCTCGCACTTGCATGCTCTGCAAGTGCTGGACCACTGAGCTGCATCCCCGGCCCATCTTTTTACTTTTTGAGACAGGGTCTCACTAAGTTATGCAGACTGCCTCTGGTCTCGAACTTGCGATCCTCCTGCCTCTGCCTCCCGAGCCACTGGGATTACAGGCATGTGCCACCGCGCCTGGCAAGAATATGATAGTATTTTTATAGCAGGCTAGAACAAATGGATAAAGATGACCAACTAAGTAATAGAACCAACACAGGTGCTGAAAGGGTTGGCATGTTGGCTTCATAAAAACCTGTTTGCAGCATCCTAGTTGGGAAACTTCACATTTGAGCTTAAAGTAAATTAATGGAAGTGAAGCTTTATTCATATATTAGATACCTGCACAAAAAATTCACTATATATGTCAATAGAGTTTAAATATGTATTATTCACTCTTGGCAACAAACAGTTTTAAATAATCAAGAAAATTAATATAATCATGGAATTACAATATCTCAGGTTAATAGTCATAAAATCAATGTTTCAAACCAAACCACACTGGAATGAAAAATGATGGCTGAAGTAATAGTCGCTTATCTACTCAGTTTGCAACTATTGGAAAAAAATCTCAAGAGAGTAAGTAGGAATTATGACAATTATTTTGATTACATGCTGGCAAGGAAGATAAAGTATTAAAGTTAGAGAGTACTGATTTAATTACATTCCAAACATTGTTAAAGTAAGAAATTAGTCTATAGTTCCTTGACATGATGGAGAAAAAGCAAATGACATTGATTAGGGGCCAATTATATAATTTTTAA
>VMDO01022798.1:0-32838 GCA_007922755.1 Pedetes capensis | reverse complement strand
TGTTTTATTGATCTTGGCCATTCTTACTGGTATAAGGTGAAATCTCAGCGTTGTTTTGATTTGCATTTCCCTAATGGCTAGGGATATTGAGCACTTTTTCATGTGTTTCATGGCTTTATGGACCTCTTCATTTGAGAACTGTCTACTCAGTTCCTTTGCCCATTTGTGTATTGGGTTGTTTGGTTTTTGGGTTTTTTTTCTTGAGTTCCTTATAAATTCTAGTAATTAGACCTTTGTCAGATGTATAAAATGGGAAGATTTTTTCCCATTCTGTGGAGGTTTCCTTATCTCTGTTAATTGTTTCTTTTGCTGTACAGAAGCTTCTTAATTTGATGTGGTCCCATTTGTCTATTCTTGTTGCAATTTCTTGAGCAATTGGGGTCCTATTAAGGAAATCTTTTCCAATGCCTATATGATGGAGTGTATTGCCTATCTTGCCTTCTATGAGTTTTAAAGTTTCTGGTTTTATGTTGAGATCTTTTATCCATTTTGAGTTAACTCTCCTGTATATTGAGAGATGTGGATCCACTTTCATTTTCCTGCATGTGGACGACCACGTTTCCCAGCACCATTTGTTGAAGAGGCTGTCCTTCTTCCAGTTTACTTGCTTTGCTCCTTTGTCAAAAATAAGGTGGCTATAGGTGTGTTGAGGTCCATATTTCATTTTCAAAGGGAGATTTCCATTCTCATGCAGAACCCCAAAGCACTAAAGAATAGATTCTGGGTTACAGTGAATAAGATTTTGTTCATCATTTTGAATCTTTTCTTTCACACTGTAAATGTAAATTGTAGCATTTCCTGCCATGAGGAAAAAAGAACAGAAGTGGGTTTTTTTTTAATTTAACCCATCTTCTTGGGGTTTCCAGGACCAAAGCTTAGCACACTGAGGCAGTAATTAATTTTAGATCAACCTTCTTTTTATAGTCCAGAAGGCAGTCATCAAATTTTATTGTTTCTTTTTTTTCCTGTATCATTTTTCTAGGGCTTTATTTCAATAAAACTTTTTTGGATTCACAAAGGTGCCAGAATTCTCTTTCTTTTCTATCAGACCTTATTTTTTCCCAAATGATGTTCAGGAGAATGATAATAATAACTGGCCTCAGTTTCTGAGGACTTGCCAACATTTTTTAGAAAGAATGTGATAGTCTAGGCCTACAATCATTTCCACATGTCTTAGCTCTAAAACTGAGGGGAATAAGTGCCAATCCCAGTTGCCTTATGTTAATATTCAGTGAGCCCGGGAGGCTGCAGACAAATTTGCTTTGGATTCAGGCACTATCATACATCACAGCAATTTCTCAGCCCCTTCATCACACTCACTCAGAGGTATTGTACTGATAGCCAGAACAGCTGTTTCATGCTATATAGTGAGCTGACTCAAAGAAAGCTCTGAAAGCTCTGTATTTGACATTAGGACAACCAAAGTCTAATTTGGATTTGGCAGATAATGTTTTTGCTGCTATGACCATATCATTAATTCTTACAAAGTTAAAATTGCAGGATTCTATTGTAATCTTTAGGGAAATAAAATGAATAATGCTCTCTCCTTATTTAATCTACATCTATATGCACCCCCGGGCTTAGCTTCTATAATAACAGCACACTTGTTTACCTTGCATGTTCTGACAGCATAGAATATAGTCATCGTTCAACTTTGTCTTTTGAGGATGCACATAAGACTAAACAACATTGAATAAAATGACATACTTTACAAGGCAGATATTGTACTATAAATAAATTTAATTGAAGTCACATCCTTCACTTCTATTAATAATAATAATGTTTGTGATTCTATCTTACCACTCATAATCTTTTATCTCAGTTCTTAAAAAAATCTGACTATGTCAAAGTTAATAAACTTTGGCTTTACTAAAAAGAACCATCTTATCTTCCTTTGCTATTCCATTTCATGGTGATATTATATGCACTTCCAGAGGTAACTGCACAGCAAAATGTTCCTCTTCCTATGCATAAGGCTATAAAAAAGAATTTATTTTTTAGAATAAGTCATAAATTCATTTGATGTTTTCCCTCTGATTTAAATTAGTACCTTTACATAATTATTAGAACCTAGGATGCATAATTCCTACTTTGCCATATGGAACAAATATATTCATTTAATGTTATAGACTTGATCAACATAGTGCTGCTTGAAACAAATACCCTTGAAAACTGTTCTAAAGAAAATGAACATCCCTGAAGACAAAGTAAAATCTACCTCAACCTAAGTTGTATATCTTTTAGGTAGGAAAAAATAAAGAAACTCTTGTCTTAAGGTGATATTTTCTGCTTTGAGGAAAAGAGTAAACTGCAGCAGATTGCAGGTAGAAAGTATGATTTGGCCTCATCTAGGAGAGGACTGTATTCTTGCTTCTTTATTGATCAGTCCCATTGCATACCTTCTGCCCTGGGTCAAGGCTCTTTGAAAAGCTGTTGACCTGCAGAGATACAAGTGATAATACTAATTATGTCTTGAATGTGATTTGCAGTAAATAAGAGGACAAATTAATACTGAGAGAAAGATTGCTTAGGTAGTATTGGGTGGAAATTGTTGAGAGTGTGGCAATGGGAATGGAAAAGAGTGTAAAAGTATGAAGGGAGAAGTGGAATTTGCATAAACTAGGAAAGGTGATGAAGCTTAACCATTTCAGCAATCAAAGGGATGTATGTTTGCCAATCTCTGAGGAGGTCTTATAAGGTACTTTATTTGGTGCTAACTCTGGTCTAGCATTATGACTTGAAGTTTTAAGAAACTCAAATCACCAAATTCATAAGACCATTATATTAACACAAGGATTGATTTAATTAATTTATTTGAGAACTCTACCATAGAAAGCAGGTAATTCAGCCATAATGATTTACTTGTTTTTGTTATGGGGACTCACCTGAAAAAACATAAAGCCAAAGCCATATTAAGAATGATTCTCTTTGTCCTCACACCTTGTTTCCCTCAAATAATAATTATTAAGATTGGACTGGCTTCTATCATCCTTATATACTTTTCTGCAGTAGGCAATCCTCTAGAGAGAACCAAATAACTATCAGATTATTTCATATATGAAGACTCAAAATAGAAATAAATCAATCAACTGCTTAAAGACACCAGCCATTAAATAAACTAATACATTTGTCTCCCAGTAAGATAATATTACCAAAGGATTACTCAACACCTTTTGGGCAGTCCTTAGATGAGTATTGCCAATATTTGCCTTGGTGATTTAATTTTTTTGAGACTTGCTTGGATACCGTCCAAATGACACAAATTTTTCCTAGAATGGATTACTAGGAAGTCTTCCAGATCGGGGAACAGTTTTCCATCTTTAGGATAACAGTTCCTTTCTCTGACTTAATTCAATACAAATCTCAGAAGTCATTCTTATTTATCCATTTTCTAAGATCTAAAGAAAAACCTCTCTGGGATAGTCATGTACTCTATTCAAAGGATCGTCCACTATTACCAAAGGAACAGCAGGATTTAAGTTTGAATCCAAAGATTCTGTCCTGGGTAAATTTTACCTGCTTGAATTAGTAGACATTAGGAAGAAAACATCTGTCCAGGAAAAATAATATATTCAAGATTTTAATAAGTTGAATTTGAGGTACTTCTGGGATATCAGTGGTACAGGCTTACATTAGAAAGTTGGGAAAATTTCTGAAAGGACAGTGTCTTAAGGTAAGTGAGGATATTATTTATATTTTCTCCAATGTTGTAGTTCATTGGCTCCTGTATAATGGTAGAAAAATCAAAACTATGATATTTATCTTTGAATTATTTGCACAATGGTTATTGCTCAATTCAGCATAGGGGAGAAACAACTAAGGGAGAATGGTGACTCACAGTGATCCATCTCAAACACTTGTGATCCATGGATAAATTTTGTCTTATTTGCATAGAGTTTATAGCTAGTTTCACATGGCATGGGGGTGCAAATCTTTAATCCCAACCACTCAGGAGGCAGAAATAGGAGCATCACACGTTCAAAGCAGGCAGTATAATTTAGTGACACCCTGTCTCAAAATACAAAGTAAAAATGGGCTATGGTATGGCTCAGTGGTTGGGCACTTGCAAAAAGCATGCATGAAGCCCTGGGTTCAACTCTCTAGTACCACACGCACACACATACAAAGTTATTTTCTTAGATAAGGCATGTACCTTACAGGCTAACACTGTCTCCTCTACTTTATATATTTCTATGTAAGGCTTATTTCAATGTTGGTGGTGTTGGAGATCAAACCCAAGGCATTGTACATGGTAGGCAAATGCTCTCCCACTCAACTACATCCTCAGCCCTTATAGCATCCATTTTTGTTTGCTGTCTGGCTTTCATTAGTATTAAAGTTTGTGACCATGGGGACAAGTAGGCAAGGAAAACACAATTCCTTGAACATTTAGCATTTTAGCAGATAAATAGGATCTGAAGAGAATGTTTGTGAATCCTAAGAGGGCACCCAGATGGATATTTTCTATCAGATCCAAAGGAACAAAGAAAACTGAAGAAAAGCATGTAATTCATCGGCAAAGTGAATAAAATGAAGACTAAATGTAAGACATTGGGAAAGCTGTTAGAGGGATGTTGCTGATATTCAAGAAATAAATTTCTGAAGTTGCTGAAGCAGATTTGAGAAGAATGTAGGGTGAATACAAAGTAAATAGAAATAGTGAGTCTATATAGGCAACTTAAAAAATATTTGACCATGGATTCAAGAGCCTTCTATTCATATCAGCATTTATACTCACATATTCAATTGTCATGGGAGAAGGATGTGGCAATCCACTTCTGAGGCAATCCAGAAACAATTAGCCATTGAAAACCCTATGAGGGTTGCTAACAGCACCTAACAACAACATTTAATTGTCTATTCTGTTTGGATGTCTAAACAATAACTTAAAGAAAATATATTCCAAGGCAAAATCTTGACTTTCTTTTCACCCAAAATATTTCATACAAATTGTTTCCTGCCTCAGATAACTGAAACATCACATTTCCATTTGCACAGACCAAAGTCCTTGGGTTCATACATGGATCCTTCCAATAAACTCACTTTTCCCACAACTTTCCATATCAAACAATCCTATTTTGATAATCTAACTACTTTGTAGCACTTGTGCTGCTACTAGTATGATTGGAATTATCATTTCTTTCTTACCACCAAAAAACTTCCTAAGTTTTCTTCCTACTTCTTCTCTTTCCTTTGTACATTTGTTTATAAAATCATCAGAGAGATCCTTTTAACTAGAAAATTTGATCAGGTTACTCTTCACATTTCTCTGATGGCTCAAATTTTACTCCAAGTAAATCTGAAAGACTTTACAATGGGTTATAAAGGCTTGATCTACCTTCTTACCCCTTGGTCATATCTCCTATGGGACTCAAACTTCTTTTATCTTACTTGCTCTAAATTGGACTAGAGGGACCAGAGTGTTGGAAGAGTCAAATGCACAGATATTGAAGTTCTAAAGAAGAATGCAGGTGGCAATGACAGAGAAGAAGATGTTCTACTGCATTTTCAGAGAATAACAGCAGTAAATAGGATTCTGATAGACAATTGCAACAAGGATTGACCAAGTTTGATGGCTTGTATCTTAGGATCATTCCTGGAAAACAGGCTTTAAATTGATATTTCTGTGGAAGGAGTCTATTGAAATGTGATCTTATGATAAGTGTGATTAACTTATGTAACAATAACAAAAAAGTAAGGGTAGCAGGATTGCACAGAAGGAGGACTACAATAACAATGCACAAAGTCACATCTAAAATTTTCAACAGACCCAGTCCATCAGGAGACCCTGAAGCTGGATGTTTCCTTAATTGTTTCATCTTGAGGAAAGGGAACTGGTTCTTCACATCAACTCATTGATCAGTCATCATTGGCTGTGGTACAAGAGATGGCATAGCTTTGGGCTTTCTATGGCTAAAGGCAATTCTCAGAAGGAATTCAGCTCAAAGTCATCATCTACCACTAGCATCCACTTAGCAACTTGAGAAGTGAATCCTCTCTGGAATATAAATGCTGCTTCCAACATCCACTGCAAGTTTCTTTAAAAGTTGTAGTTGTTTTTAAGAAAAGAGAAGGATCAATGTGTAGCAGACATCATGGAGGGAATTGGGGACAATTTCTTCACTTATAAGACTTGAATCAATGCACCATGAGACTTAACCACCATCACCACCACCAATGAAATTCCAAAGTGGCTTGCATAGAAAGCAGTGTCCTTGATGGATAACCAGATGATGATGGTAAGAAATAATAATAAAATAAATAATAAAATAATAAAATAATAAAATAAAAGGTTTCATTGTATAATAAAATCTCCCTCCACTCAAAAAAAAAAGTTAACAAAATAGAACATTAGGGGAAATTTTGAGAACAAGTTTGAGTAAAAAAACCCTTAATTTTTAAAGATAGATTCAATTTATAATATATTTGATGAATTATGTGTGTCCACTTCTGTGCTTTATATTATCTATGATTTTAGACAATGTACTGAACTTGTGACTCAACATGCCCATTGTAAGATTGAAATAAAGGGTGAGCTGCCTGATAGTTTTGTATTTGTTTCCTTATCCTATGTGAAGCTCTAAGAACAGCAGTAGTAGTATAAACAGTGGTGAACTCTCAATAAATGATAGCTGTATATCCTTGGTACGTAAATAACTCTTGTAACTTACTTTGTTACTCACATACAATCTCATCATCCAGTCGGGCATGGGGGCACATGCCTGTAATCCCAGCGATTTGGGAGGCAGAGGCTGGAGAATTGAGACCAGAGGCAGTCTGCATAATTTAGCGAGACCTTGTCTCAAAAAGTAAAAAAAAAAAAAAAAAAAAAAAAAAAAAAAAAAAAAAAAAAAAAAAAAAAAAAAAAAAAGGGCTGGGGGTGCAGCTCAGTGCTTCAACCCCCAGTACCACAAACAACAACAACAACAACAACAACAACAATAATCTCACCATCCTCTTCATAGCTGATAATGTATTTGCAATTTATTTTGCATTATGACATTTATTGTATATTTCTTCCGCTATGTTGCAAGCTCTTAGAAGAAAAAGACTTTTACTTCTTTGTGTCTCTTTATTGCCTAATCCATGCTAATGGTTTTGGTTGTTTTACTAATAACACCTCTTTTACTACCACGGGAAAAATCTTAGAAAATTACCTTTTAAATTCTCAGTTTCTTCCATGTAATGATATCGACTTTTCATGTTTTCTGTAAGATATAATTTTAAATGACTTGCACAGTATCAACTACATATTAAGTATGACATGAGTGTTCCCATGACTTCTATATTATGTCCAATAAATAATTGTTGAGAGTGATAATGACTGTTACTTAAGGACTAATTAGCATATGAGAACACAGATAATGGGTAAAGAGGAGATGGACATGAGCAAAGGAGCCTAAAAGAAGTAGCTACTATAATGTGTTTGCATTTTATTACATGTTATTGTTGTTAGGTGCCATTGAGTCAGGTCCAACTCACACTGACCCTGTATACAGAATGAAACAGTCCAACACTGTGCCATACCCAGCACTATGTTAGTGCTTCTCTGCTGTTTAGAGTTTTCAATGGCTGATTGTTTTGAGATTGTTTTAGGAGTGGGCTGCCAGGTCCTTCTCTCATTTTTGCGCTGCCAAGGATCAAACCCAGGGCCTCAGAGAGCACAGAGTAGCACTCTGCCAACTGAGCTTAACCTCAGCCCATTTTATTAAATGTTGTTGCTAGATGCCATCCAGCCCGACTCATAACAAACCTATATACAACAGAAGGGCAACACTCTTCTACACTGTCCCATGCCCTGCACTATATTAGTGTTTCTCTGCTATTTATAGAGTTTTAATTGGTGTATTGTTGCTGGAGTGGGCTGCTACTCCTAGCCTGTAGTATCTGGTATTCCCAGGCCATCTCCCATCCAAAGACTAACCAGGCCCTACCCTGCTTAGCTTCTGAGATCAGATAGTATCAGATGCTAGGGTGCTATTTATGCAAACAATTTATTAAATAAGAAGAAGTTAATGATAGCAAGACTAAGTTGTTTTAAATGTATTGTGACTTATCTCATTATTCATAAAAAAATACCATATTTATTATATTGAAATGATGTTCTCCTTTGTGGGGAAGTTTTAAATTTCCTCTTTTCCCTCTAAAGTTTCAATAATTCTAGTCCATGAAATAAATTGTCAGTAGGTAGATTAACAAGGAAAAAAGCATACAAATTTGTTAATGTGCAGAAATTCAAGAGCCATATATATATAAAGTAGGAGACTCAAAAGAGGGCTAGATAGTTGAAACCCATATGTACTGCAGGAAAAAATAAGGGGTTCCTGAAGGGAGGTGGTGAGATGTTTCAGGAAGATGAGGTAAGGCAAATGTACAGAAAAGAATTTGTCTTATTTTAAAGTCAAAATCTGCCAAGTAACAGTCATCAGCGGGCCACCTGTGATCACCTCTCTCTGGGCAAGGTATTAAAACCCCAGTCTCTTCTTCCTGTGGAAAAATCTTTCTAGGAAGATAGGAGGATGTCAGATCAACAGCTTCTGCCCACATCTGCTATTTACTAAGTATAGATTTATTTTTACAAAAAGGACTAGTTTTCAGAGGAATTCTTTCCTCTGCAGCCCCTCTGAATAGCCATTTTGAAACATACTATAGAAGTATATTTTGGGTTCACCTGTTTTGATCTTCATCATCCTTATAAAACAATAATTTTAGATGTAGGATTTTCTTTTGAAGAAAGCTGCTCTATTGCATGATAATCATTTGAAGTTTTGTCCCAAATTATGAAGTCCATGGCAGGTCACTTTAATCCACAAGCCTTCTGCTTTGTCTCTGGAACTAAGTGGCAAGAGCAATGTGGTTCCTTTGGTGGGAGCCAGTGAGCATGGACTGAAGAAGTGGTTTAGCAAGTCTGGTGCTCAGAAAGCACATGAGGTTCTTTACAGGCAGTGGCTCAAGCTGACTAAAAGTGAGAAATCCATTATAATAACATGCTTTCTGAGGAAAGGGGATTACAGGTAATTTTCTTTTATTCCCTAGTATCAGAGTTTTAATACAGTGCTGAGACAGTAGTTGAAAATCAAATACCTCATTGAATTAAGGTGAAAAACAGATGAATTGTCTGATTCCTTTCTCAAGCTTTGGAAATGTGAAAGTTAGAGATTGTTTTAGTGAGTGGTGTGTTGAACTTCAGATATACTTCCATATCTAGAAAACACATTCTACCCTTGGCCCCCAGGCCCGATTCAGTATGAACAATTGTGCGTTCCAGGAGTTTCAGGTTAATAGGGTTTGGAAAAAAGAACACTTTAAAATAACCACAAACTCTAGGAAATATCCATGCTAATAAGTGTGTTACTTGTATTTGCAAACACAAATTTATCATGTCTGTCAGTGATTTCTTGTTCAGAGGTGAGGCCAAAAATATTGAGGAAAATTTTAGGGAAGACATGGGTTTGTCATCCTCGGCCTCCTTTTCTTTACTCATTTGCCTCCTAATTGGTGACTGTGGCTGCTATCAAAAGCTTCTTCTCTCAGGCAACTCTCTGCTTGTTGGCTTATAGTCATTATAGAAAAGGTTTGTTTCTAGAATAATAATTAAGCAGACTGTGCCACTGATTTCCACAAATGAATAGCCTAAATTTCCCTTTGTATTCCTATTTTCAGACCCCTGGGTATTCACTCAGTATAGGCCACATAGTATACTAGCAAGGAGCCATCTCCAACTTGCACATACCCAAGAAAAGTCAAATATCCTATGTGGGCTTTAATATTTTCACTTAAAAATTGTAGAACCTAGTTCAGATAAACTTACTAGATCAGCTCTAAAATTCTATCACAGTCACATACACACTCATGCTCATTACCAGATAGTTACCTCTTCACAGTATGGTTTATAAAATGATTAATGAATATCTGTTGAATAATTGAAAGGATTCTGGGTATGCATTATTTTTAAATAGCAGAGGTTATCAGTTGTTGTTAGGTGTCATTGAGTTGGGCCCAAATCACAGTGACCCTATGTACAATAGAACGAAACACTGCCCAACATTGTGCCAAGCCTGGCACTATGTCAGTGCCTCTCTGCTACTCATAGGGTTTTTCAATGCCTGATTGTTTCAGGATTGTTTTGGGAGTGGGTTGCTGTGTCCTTTTCCTATTTTTGTGGTGCTGGAGATCAAACCCAGGCCCTCAGAGAGCTCAGAGCAGCACTCTACCATCTGAGGTAAACTCCAGGCCTAGAGATTGTCTAGATACCAAAAATATAATATTTTCCAAGTTGTATTTGTAGGCTTCAATATTGTGTACATAATTTCAAATCTTGTACAAGGTGGAATTTTGATATATTAAAACTTGAAAGTGGGTTTCTAATGGAAAAACCAGTTGACCATTAAATAAAGTCATGGTAGCAATATCACTTCTAGTGGTACATTTATAATGAATAGCTGATTAGCATCATGCTGTGATTCAAGAGAGGTGAATAACCTTCTATTTTGTCTCTTTATGAGGACTTGTGTTCTATGGTAAATTGCTTTCAGGCCCAGCTTTGTATTATACCTGATTTTGCTGAGTGAGCAGAAACCTGAAATTATGTGGCTTTCACAGGAACTTACTTAGCTCATCTTTCATAACAATGTCAATACACAATGTTTTACTGTGAGGATCCCAAAAGTAAATATAGCATGATATCAATTTTTTAAAACAAAATAGGGTAAATTCAAGGTTAAAAAGAAAGGTCTTCATAGCTAAGTAAAATTAATCAAGGCAAACAGTATCATCTACCTGCAGAGGATAGTTAACATTTGACACAGTGTAAATGAAAATCCTAATCACATGGTAAAACAATAGGGAGAAAATATTGACATCAGAGATTGGCAAAAGAGCATGAGGGATTTTGCAGCAATGGTGACATATCTGTCCTTTTGGTGAAACTTAAATGCAATGTGATAAAGTCTTCTGACTACAGAATTTCTTTTTGCAAGTTTCTAAAGACAGAAAGGAGGAAAAAGGGTTATCTTAAGAGTGTGGGCAAACTTCCTTTATTTCTTCTTGTAAATTCCAGCATAAATCAAAAAGCCAATAGAAACTGATTGAAGTGGAACTAAAGCCAGATGGTGACACAGAGGAGGGATGGGTTCTCAGCTGGCACTCACTACTACCCAACCATGCCACGATGACAACGCAGGGAGTTGTTGGAAAGAGAAACACTGTTTTTCTCTCTGTCAAATGCAATTGCAATCATGGCTGACTTAAGGCATATTACAGTTTAGTGGAAGTTCCAATGTGTTATTTAGATGGATTTTCAAATTGAATTCATTGCCTTATAATACATAAAAGCATGTATTAACATTTCATTAATCTTGTCTTTCATATGAGATAATACATATTATTACTAATATTCACACTCATCATTTTCCTTAGTCACCAGGGACAGAGCAGCAGCTGGGGAGTGCCTTAAATCTACCAGATATTATACCAAACACAAAAGCACAATCTTCAGAATCATTTAATCAATTTTCAGAACAAGAGTATAAACATGAGTTCTCATCTGTCATAATAGCTTTAAGTGATCATGGCTTTGCAACTGATCACAATTAAGCCATTCAACAAAATTATAATAAAAGCAAAGAAAGCATATAATAAAAGAATTTCTGTGTCTCCTGAATATTCTGCAGATATAATGGTATTTGCCTAAGGATAGGAGAGTATATTTCATGATGTCCCAAAGGACTGTCTATTACTAGATACTTACATCTTCAAGGCTAGAAATTAGTGCTGGTAACAGTAGAATTGTTGAAGTTTTAATGGCAAAAATTGCAACAAAGATATGAAATATATTGACATATTTATCTTCTCAGAAGTACTTAACAGTATCTCCAGTAGATGGTCTTTAATCATTGATTGTTGTTGTTGTTAGGTGCCATCGAGTCGGTGTCTGACTTATAGCGACCCTACATACAACAGGTGAAACACTATTGTTAGTGCTTCTCTGCTATTCATAGGGTTTTCAATGGCAAATTGATTGGGAAGGGGTTGTCAGGTCCTTCTCCCAAGCCTACAGCACCTGGTGTTCCCGGATGGTCTCCCATCCAAGTACTAACCAGGCCCAACTCTGCTTAGCTTCCAAGATCTGACAGGATCGGATGCCATAGGGCTACGGCTGCAGGCTTAATCGTGATAGTTTATGAAAAAGGAAAGAAAGAAATATTTTAAAGAGGCACAGAGCAAAGGGAGAGTCAAACTTTAAGAAAGTGCAACATTTTCTCTTTACCATTTAAAAGTCTGTTCCTTTGGCAAAATGGCAAGATGTATTGACTAGATTGTTGTTGTTGTTAGGTGCCATTGAGTCCTGTCTGACTCATGGCAACCCTCATAAGGGTTTCAATGGCTGATTGTTTTGTGATTGCCTCAGGAGTGGATTGCCACATCCTTCTTCCATTTTTGCCATGCTGGGAATCAAACTAGGGACCTCAGAGAGTACTCTACCTACTGAGCTAAATCCCAGCCCCATTAACTAGATAGAGATGGGCAAATAGTATGAACATGTCAACCTCCCAATGATGAGCAACTGAAGTGCTTCAAATCAGAATACAAAGTTAAACACTTGACAGGCCTTTCTAAATTGTAAGAAATGAGGCCAATGGCTAAATTTTCTCACCCCAAGTTGCAAATTGCCAGTGTCATGAATCACCTACCCTACTGTGAATTGCAGGACACCACCTGGGTTACACAGTAGTTGAAATACATTTCTGGAACTTGAACAAGCAGTCAGGAGGCTATGCAGGATTCCATGAAGTTACCATATTGGTAAGCCCTCTGTCAACTCTCAGTTGTTAAGTCCCTATACTTGTTTCATTATATATTTCAAGAAGAGTCTTCTTTTATGATTCTTAATATGAAAGCAGAGAATAACAGAAAGATGTTGTCTATGTTTTATTGACTATGCAATGGCATTTCACTGTGGAGATCACAATAAATTATGGATAACTTTGCAAAGAATGGGAATACCAGAACAATTAACTGTACCCATGAGGAATCTGCACATGGACCAGAGGCACTCATTAGAACAGAACAAGGAAATACTACCTGGTTTAAACTCAACATATGTGTGCATTAGGGCTATATCCTTTCACTGTACCTCTTCAGTCTCTATGCTGAGCGAATAGTCTGAGAAGTTGGCCTTTTGAAGAAGAATGCAGCATCTTGATTGGAGGAAGACTCATTAACAACCTCTGTTATGCAGATGACACAATTCTACTTGCTGAAAGTAAAGAGGATTTGAAACATCTACTGATGAAAATCAAAGAACACAGTCTTCAGTATGGATTACCCCAAACATCTGCAAAACAAAAGTCTTTACCATTAGATGAGTACGCAGCTTCATAATAAAAGGAGACAAGATTGAGGTTGGCAAAGATTTTGCTTTACTTGATTCTACAATCCACACTCACAGAAGCAACAGCCAAGAAATCAAAAGATGCATTGCACTGGGAAAGCTGTTGCAAAAGACCTCTTTAAAGTGTTGATAAGTAAAGCTGTCACATTGAAGATGAAGGTGCACCTGACTCTTGCCATGGTATTTTCAGTTACATCATATGGTTGTGAAATATCATATGCCATGGTATTTTCAGTTGCATCATATGCCGGATGTTCAATAAGGGAGACAGGAGAAGAACTGATACTTTTGAATTATGATGCTGGAGACAAATATTGAATATACCATGGACTGCCAAAAGAACCCAAAAATCTATGCTAAAGGAAGTGCAACCAGAGTGCTCCTTGGAAGCAAGAATGGCTAGACTGCATCAGATATATTTTGCACCTATTGTCAGGAGTGATCAATCCCTGAAGAAAGACATCATGTTTGGGAGAGTGGAAGGTCAACAAAAAAGGGGAAACCTTCATCTAAATGGATTGACACAGTGTCTACAACAATACACTTAATCATTTAAAAGATCATGTGCTTGGCACAGAATCTGGGAGTGTTTCATTCTGTTGTACTTAGGGTCACTATGAGTGAGACCCGACTAGGGAGCATCTAGTAACAACAAACAACAGTATGACTGCACTCTATGTTCTAACATTCAATAATTCACCAAATATGTACTGAATACTCATTCCTATGCTAGATACTGAGAATTAGTGGGAGGAAGATAGACATAGTCACTAACTTTCTGAAGCCAAGAGCCCAGAAACCTAGGCCAATTCCATAGTTAAGATAATGTTAGGGAAGAAAATACAGGGCACTAAGAAAACAAGTGGCAGACGCTTTTTAACTTTGTGTGTTCTACCTACCATGCTTCCTAGTATTTCATGGCTCCTGTTTATGCCTATCTTTTGGTGAGTCCTATTTTAGATTCTACCTATTAACTATGACTCACTATCACAGAAAAATTTATTTATTTGGTTACTATTAACTTCTTTTGGCAGAGCAAACATTGCCAGGATGTCTCCAGAGCCATTGAAAGTCTAAAAGACTGTGGGCTCTGCAAAAGCTACTCATGCATTTGTATTCAATGTAAAGAGAACATTTATTAAAAACATGGGGATTTATTTAAGAAGAACCTATTGGAAGAAAAATAGGTGCAGCAGGGATTCTGTGTCTTCCATTAGAAACACATAGGTGCCTTGTATGACTTACTCAAAATTGAAATACAAACATCTTGTTCATGTTAAAATTGTTGTCTACCTCCAGCAAACTCCCTTACAGACTGTTTAAGTCAGAGTTCATTCAGTATACAAAAATCATGCCTGCATTTTGAAGAGGGAAAACATAATATTAAGAAGTACAAAATTGGTAAAAGACAATTCACTACTGAAAAAGGACAAGGAGTGCCTAAAAGAATATAGACACAGAAGAGTTAGGGAACATCATTACCACTAGAGTTGAGGGAGAGAACACAAGAAAATAATAAGCTTGGGGAGGGGACTCCCTCCCATGCTCCAGCACAAAGCTGAGATTCAGGTTTCTCAGAGATGTGGCTGAGGCTCCTTCCAGTAACAGAGAAGTTCACTCAGGTGCCACAATGACCCACTCTTGGGATGCATGTAAAATTCTGTGCTATCCATGTAATGGGATGGCTATGGACAAAGTGCTTGCTATGACGTGAAGAAGCCACATGCAGCAGTGCTGGGCTGCTGGTAAGGCTCATCTGGCAGCAGTTATCAGGAAGATGGTGAAACTCCCTGGGAAGCTATGTTGGTTGGTCCCTCTAGCACCCTTTATTATCCCTGTGCTGGGAGCAAAACAGACAGGTTGACAGGAACCAGTTCCAGCATCATCAAACATGGAATGAAAGGTAGATTTGAAGTTGAAAGGTAATTAATTTTTTTATTATTCTGGTTTTCAATCAGCCTGATGATTTTGGTGAGTCTCTGATGAAAATTGGCCCTTATTTTGTCTGCACTTGCAGCTAGAAGGTGGTTTATTCTAAAGTTGTTGTTGTTGTTGTTGTTGTTAGGTGCCGTTGAGTTGGTATCTGACTCATAGCGACCCTCGTAGGGTTTTCAATGGCTGACTGTTTTGGGATTGCCTTGGGAGTGGATTGCCAGGTCCTTCTCCCATTTTTGCAGTGCTGGGAATTGAACTCAGGACCTCAGAGACTGCCGCGCAGCACTCTACCAACTGAGCTAAATCCCAGCCCACATTCTAAAGTTATTTATCCAATATTATAAAGTCTAAATAAAACTTTATGTGATAAGACATAATGATGAATTCAACTATTTAATATTATGCATACTCAAATATGGATTTATTAGATTTATACATCTTAGAAAAAATTCAGTAGCTTCATTTAATTAAGTAGTTATTCACTATGTACAAATTTACTTATAAACATGCTTAAATTTAAATATGACCCTGTTTTCCTGAATGTATGAGTAAGATAAACTCATACAAAAATAACTAACCTAGTACAAATTTTTATATGGTATTGTAGTCAGTCATTTTACACATAATGCTTGCCAGCCTACTACGAGTCATGTAACTTGCTGTAGTCACAAAATATAAAGGCATTAGGGAGTTCCCCTGGAGTTCTCAGAGACTGTAAAAATTGGGATCTGAATTATACTTTGAAGTATGGAAATCCCTTTCAGTAGCTGAATTTGGGGGATGATGATGAGTAGGCAAAGAAGAGACAATATGAGCAAAGAACTAGGGGAAAGTGTAGAAAGTTTTTCCTTCATTATGTTCAAACCATTGCTTTGCTTCAATATAATTTACCTAAATAGATCCCCTTGTCTTCTCTTTCCTCTTAATAGCTTTCCTAAACACTACAGATGTATTAATATTTGCACAACAAAGTTTAGATTATGTCATTGCTGTTCAACAACTCAATGCCTTCAAAACATTGAAATGCTGAATTAAGAATAAAAGCCTCCTTCTGGTTTTCCAGTCCCTCCATGGTAAAGTCTCAAACTTTTCAGTCTGTTATCTCACACCTCTTTAATGTTCAACCCAACTAACTTAACCTCAAGTGCCATTATTCAAATGCACTACACCTGCAATATTCTTTAGAGCAAATGCCATTGTTTCAAGCCCATCTTAAAAGTTAATTTTTCCATGAAGACAGTCTTCATCTCCCAGTGGATGAAGTTCCTTTTCCTGAACACTGATATGAGTAGTAGTAAAAAGCAGGGTTCTTAAGGTCAGTGATGAAGCCTGACTTGGTTTTACATTTCAAAAATAGCAAAAGGGGCTAAAATGTCAGCAAGTGGCAGAATGTACAATGTCTGGTATTAAAGTATTTATCAACAGAAAGGACCAAATGTGTCAGGAGAATATCCTTACCTATTTGGGAGAAAGATGAGGCCCAAACTCTCAAATCAAACAGACCAAAGATAAATTAGATATGTTTTCTTGGATCAGCGAAACAGCACATGAGTTCTAGTGTTCGCAGATTTACTCTAGAAGTGAATGGATGTTCTCTTCATGTCAACTTCAAAGGTCAGGAACATCCCCCCAACATTCTAGATTTCCTCATGAAGCTTCAACTGAAAGGAAGAAAACCAGAGCAGATTTATTATCTACCTGGAGTTGTCTGATTATTTATAACTCTTTTTCTTCCAGGAATTGATGAATAGTAAATTTGCAGTTGGCCTCTCTGCTTGCACTTCAGGAGCTATAAATCTAAGACCAAAAGATCTCACATTTTAGTTTTTTTTACTGATCAAATGTTGGCAGTCCTGCAGATATTTAAGAATGCTGTTTTTATTATCTAAGTGAAAAGTTTATTAACAATATTGAAATGCAAGTTAGATTCCAGATGCATGTGCAAACAGAACTGCAGTAGAAAAATAAAATTGTATGAAAGCCCATGATCTCACTTTGATTTCACAATTTATTCCTCAGAATTTCTTGTCTGTCTGGCACACCATTGAAATGTAGCATCTAAGGAAGTTGAAGTCATTGTGCTGGAAACCTCTCCTTTTGAAATAAAGGCTGCTGTGGCATAGCAGATTTATATGACTCTGTGGTCTCCGATGGCTTGTTGTGTATGAAGCACACTATACACCTCTCACTTTCTTTTCTTTCTAGAGAGTTGAGTTTATTGAAGTGTAACTCATTTTTCTTTATAATATATCAAACTGGCATTTTATTGATGTAGGTAGTGGTGTAATACCCTAATACTTTTGATGTTATTTTATCCTATAGCAGAATTTGGGGTGAGAGTTGCTAGTTTACCTAACTTCTCCATCCTCCTCCTCCTCCTCCTCTCCCTCCTCCCCTTCTCTCCTCCTCCTTTTGCTCCTCGTCCTCCTTCTCCTCCTCCTCCTTCTTCTTCTTCTCCTCCTTCTCCTTATATTTTTAATGAACGATTTAATATAGACTCATTTGTTTGATACATAACAGAATACCACATTTAAGTCACCAGCAAAATAACCTTTCTGAACTTCATGCTGATTAGCCTCTGTAACTTTTAAATTCAATTTAAGAAAGCCCAAGCCAGTCATTTAAAACAAAATATAACAACCCCTAAAATCATAAGCAAAGGAAAAGATAGCATTTTTATTTTGGTCTGTGGGATAATTATTCTCACTCTTAGTTTTACTTATTAGGACTTATTAAGAACTAGGAACATTATAAAATGTAAAGTATACATTAATGTCAATTATAGTGAATAATCCCTTTCCTGATTATTGGAAATATCTATTTTCTTCAGCCTTCAGGAAGGTTAAACACTTCCATGATAAAAAGCTGTAATTAAATTATTTAAGCTCAACTGGAAAAAAAAAAAGCTTTCCGTTGACAGTGGTATGGAAAGTTTTCAACATCGACTCTGTACTAACAGAGAATGAAGCATTTCAAAGCATTAACAGTTAACCGCTTAACAATCAACTCAAAAGATCTGGCTTTAAATGTACATGCACAGACATTTATTGTCTCCAGGATCGCATCACACAAGTGAGATCGGCTTTTTATGCTTTTGCTTTTCACTCAGGGCACCTTTGACTATGAAGACCATTTATTACGGTCACCATTGTCTGGCACTTTAGAGATATCACTACCAACAGGAGCAGCGGGAGCCTCCGATGTAGGAGAAGAAACGGTTCCAAAATAATTTTTAAAGACTTTGAACCATTTAAAATTCTTTGTATTTTGACTTGTTCTATATTAGTAACAATGTCAGTGGCACTATTGTCGATGTGCTCTGAATACATACTTATTAAGGTGCAGTCAAGACATTAGAAGCTGTAACTCTTAAGGTTGGCCTCCTTTTGATTCACTTGCCAAAGGGCTGTGGTTGAAAGCTGTGCTTCAGCTGTGCTTCTCTCCACAACATCTACCATTGGTGGGCTACCTACTTCCAGGGGACAACCTGGAGAAAAGAACAGTCTAGCACTAGTAAGGATACCTGGCCTCTCCATAATCCTACACTTAACAAACTCAAAGTTGCAGCAGGAATTTTAACACCTAATAACTTTTGGGGGTATTTTATATTACCCAATTTATCTCTCAACATGAGTCAATGTGGTTGTCAAGACAAAGCTACTCTCTGCCTAGAATATCTGCAGGTCTTTTAAGTGCTTTGAGAACTGTTTTTCTGATATCCTTTCATCCTTCTGATAGGTTAGCCTGGGAAAAGAGGATGAACCTATCCTATCATAATGCACTGTTGTCTTAAGTCAACAAAAGGATGATTTTTCTTCCAATTTAGAAAACAGTAATGAACATAATGTACGGAATTATTTAAATGTTTTAGATCATAAAGTTCATCCTAAAATTCTTCATGGTTTAAGAGATACAAGCTGGATTGGAACCCAGAAGGCCTGTGTCCTATTCCCAGTGTGGTCTCACCAACTACAAAAGCTGAGAGAGTTTCTTGACCTGCAGAGTCAAGATTGAAAGCTTATGAAATCCCAATGCCTTGCTTTATCTTAGCTCTGCACAGATCTGACTTCATCTGGGGTAAATGAGATCAGTTATAGATTTCGTCTTCCTTTTAGTAAACACATTGTTGAAAGTAACAATGGCAGGTACATGATGTGCAACTCTGTGAAAGTTATGATAGCCTGGTCCCTCTATTATATACTCTTTCTAGAAACTGTAGTCATTCATATCACTTCCCATAACTATGTTGTTGTGTTGTTATGTGCCGTCGGGTCAATTCCGACTCATAGCGACCCTCAGGGTTTTCAATGGCAGATTGTTTTGGGATTGCCTTGGGAGTGAGTTGCCATATCCTTCTCCCATTTTGTGGTGCTGGAAATCGAACTCTGGACCTCAGAGAATGCAGAGCAGTGCTCTCCCATAACTCTATTTTAAATAAAAATGTGTGCAATCATCCACTGATAGTCTGTTTTCCTCACTGCACTCTACATTCTAGGATGCAGTCTTATTCATTGCTGTGTCTAGCACAGTACTTAATAAATAATATGAAGACTTAGTAAGTATTTGTTCTACTAATAAATGGAAAATTTAAACTGAAAAAGCTGAGTCTCCATAGTCTAGCTTTGGTATTATGAAAAAGGAGGAAAACATAAATTAGGGAAGAGAAGGACACTGGGCATTCTTTCCTTTGAAGTCACCAATAGAGTTCATTAAGTTATCAGTAAGGTCATTGTATAATTTTCATTTGTAACTGATAAAAACACTCAGATAATGTTGACCATATTATTAACTTGTATTTTAATATAGCCAATCTCCTTTCAAATTTGTGGTTAAATGCAATGTCATCCTATAGACTGGTCCTTCACCAACATCAAGAAATAATGTGGCAATGAAAAAATAGGCACTTTTTAGAAACTCAGAATCCTGGGTCAGAGAAATATGGGTTCAAATCCTGGCCAAGTTATCTCAGCCAGGTTACTTAACTTTTACACCCATTAGATGTGGAGAATAGAGCAGATCCATAGGATTGTTGTAAGGATAACTTCAGATGATGCATGCAAAGCCCCTATCACAGGGTTGGTACATAGTAAGTGCTTTATGCACATTAGTAGCTATTATCATAATTCTAATAGTACTTGACTATAATAATAAGTCTAACAGTACCTTTTATAATAACTTGAAGATTCTGAGTCTACTAAAATAAGATCTTCTAAGGCTTCCAAATATTATTATTTTTGTGAACAATGAAGTTTCCATCACCTCTCTGCCATCTTTGAACAGTGCTTCTTCCATTTGTTACTTAAACTAGGCTGCCTCTGAAGACTCTAGTTTCTTCTGCTATCAAGCAGGGGCACTGTATCTCCTCTGCCCCATGGATCATGAAGTTTAGAGGCATCCTGCTAGATTGTCAGTACAGCTCTCAGTAGATTTTCTCAGTACCTGTGAATCATCACAGCATCAAAGAAGTTCATGCCATCAAAGCATACCACCCTCTCTACCCTCTGGAAAAGTTGTGTACTACCTCACCATCATTTCCCTCATTTATTAAGTGTTTTGGTTACTGCACCTCTGTTTACTCTATAGACAACTGGTGGCTTCATTCTCGGCAATTTTTAGGACCACAAAGATGATTCATCCAATGTTGGCTTCAGTTTTTTAACAATATCATCCATTACCTTTTCTTCTACCCTGGCTCAGATACCGAATCCTATCATCAATCCTTAAAATTTGCCATCATCATTAACTGGCTCACTTCCAAATGCCTAAGTTCAAACCTGCTACATTCTAGCTACTATGTCATGTTTTCCCCAACTTACTTTATAAACTGAACTATAGTGATGCCTTAACGACACATGAGCTCTAAACTATTGTTCCCATCACTTTGAGACTCTTTTTGTCTTTATCCACATTCTTACTTCCCTTACATATTAGCTTAGATCCCTTGGCCCACTTTTAAAATCATTAAAATGTCTCTCTTGCAAATACTTTTATAACTATTTTATTTTATTTCATTTGGTACTAGGGTATTGAACCCAGAGCCTTGCACATACAATGCAAGTGCTCTACCACAGGGCTGCACCTACAGCCCAATTTTTATTTTTAGTTTTGAGACAGGGTCTTGCTAAGTTACACAGGCTGCCTCTGGCCTCAAAACTTACAATCCTTCAGGCTCCACCTCTCAAATCACTGGAATTATAGGCATACATCGCTATGCCTGGCTGTGATTATAACTTTAAAACTCTTCTACACTGTTCATTGCCATATGGAGGTTAAAGTAATTAAAAATTCTTATTTCAATGAGGAAATATCAGTAAAAACAAAACGATCTTTCCCTCCCATCACCAAATCTGTTACTCATCTGTAACCTTATTCTCTACATTACTTTTCTATCACAACAAGTAAACTATTCATGCTCCTGTAGAACCTACTCCCTTAAAATGGGCTCTATCCAGCCAGGCACAGTGGTGTACAACTGTAACCCCAGCAACTCAGAGGGTAGGTGCAGGAGGATTACAAGTTTGAGGCCAGAGGCAACATGCATAACTTAGCAAGACTGTCTCAAGATAAAAAATTTAAAAAAGAAAAAGAAAAAGAAAACAGGGTTTTGAGTGTAGCTCAGTGTTAGAGTGCTTGCAAAGTATGTACCAAGCCCTGGATTTAGCCATTTACTACTGGAAAAGTAAAACAAAACAAAACATGAACTCTATCTCCTTCTTTCCAAATCAAAGACGCTGTTCCTGCAATTATTTCTTCTTTCCTCTTTTCCATCAATATCCACTGTCCATTAGATCATTTTCAAAGGAAGGGGAAAGGAAAAGGAAAGAAAGGAAAAGAAAAAGAAAGGAAAGGAAAGAGATGAGAAAAGAAAGGAAAAAAGAAAAGACAGACAAGACAAGACTGGTATAGTGGCTATTGTTGTTAGTGCTGACAAGTCAGGTCCAACACATAGTGACCCTATGTAGGGTTTTCAATGGTTGATTGTTTCAGGATTGCTTCAGGAGTGGATTGCCAAGTCCTTCTCCCATTTTTTGCAGTGCTGGAAATTGAACCCAGGCCTCAGCGAGTACAGAGCAGCACTCTACCAACTTAGCTCAACCCCAGCATGATGTAATGGTTATTTCAGTAAAAACTCCCCTACCTCCACCTCTTATCACCCTTCTCAGTAGCCTTTACAGCAAAGCTCCTTGAGAGATTTGTTTGCTCACTTTCTACTTGTTCACTTCCTATTTCCCTCATTATTGTCTAATCATCAAGAATTTGGCACCACCCCACACTACTAAGGTTTCTCTTAATAAAATCACTAACAAAGTTATATTGTACAAAATCCAGTGATCTATTTTATTTCTGCATTATGTTCAAACCCTCAGCAGCAATGGACATAAATGATTATTCTTGTTCTTGACAATTTAGTCCTCATTTACTTAACTCTGAGGTGTCACCTCTTTTTGTTTTTCTCTACTTCATTAAATGTAGCAAACTGGTAGCTTCTATATCTCCTTATCTTTCTTATTTCCAGGCCCAAAGCTCTGTCTTGCTCACTACCTGTGACTATATCTGCAGGCAATCCCCTTTTCCTTTTTTCACTTTGAACACAGTATAATTTTATGCCAGCTCTCAAAACTTTCTCATCATCCCTGAAATGTAAACATTAGAAAAAGGATTCACATTATCTGTAAACAGAATTTCTGATTGTTACACATTATCATGCTCAAATCTGATCTTCCTAGCTCTTCCCTATCTAAATAAACAGCGCAACCACACATTCAGTGGCTCAGGAAAAAATCTTTAAGAAGTTTCTTTGATTTCTCGCTTTCTTTAATGCCCTTTATCCATTCAATCAGCAAGTTTTGTGGGCCTTATCATCTGAATATATTGAAATTCAATCTTCTCAACATCTCCACTGCAAGAAGCCTAGATCAAGCAATAATTATCTCTTGCCTTACATAATTATTAATTTAATGTATCAGATAATTATTAGATAACATATTAGTCTTCTAGTTTTTCTTCCTGTTTCATTCATAACTCCTATAGAATGTTTCCACAAAGTAGTTAGAGATACACTAAAAAGGAAAAAAATGATGTCATTTTCTAAGTTTCTATCTCTGTCACCCATCAAGCCAAAACCCTCCAATGACTTTCCGTCATATAACAAACAGCATGGGAAATCTTCAGCATTGGTTGTAAAAGTCCCACATTTAGTGATTCCTAATACTTTTTTTCTCTTTCATTTACTCCACCAACCACATGGGTATTTTTGATGTTTGTTAATTGGCTAAACTTGGACCATGTCCTTCTCTCCTTTTTGTGGTGCTGGGGATGAAGCTCAGGTCCTCAAAGAGTGCAGAGCAGTGCTCTACCAACTGAGCTAACCTCCAGCTCCTGACAGCTTCAAGATCATTGAATATTTCCATACCTCACAAAGCTATAAATATGTTGCATCTGCGAGGCAGTAATGAAAAAAAGGGCAATTTGACCTTAACAATTTCAATTTTGCATTCATTCTGTTCACTTTCTCTGAGTCCCCTTATTGGTGTGGGGATAGTCCTTGGGAAATTGAGTCACTGTCCAGTTAGCTTGTGCCCCAGATTTTCTGTGATGCAGCTTCTTTCTAATTAATGAATCAATGAATTCTAACCCTCTGACATGTGCTAAGTTCTCCTAAGAGCGCTGAAAGAAACTGCAGAGAACAAGATGGACTCCAGTATGTACAGCCTTCATTCAGTTAGGTCAATTGAGGAAGACACTTATTATCAAAAAATTTTAGATTGGTGGGTTTCACAGAGGGGAATTACAGGCTGCCATGTTCTAATTGTCCTTTCTGCCAGAGATAGTCACGCCTCTGTCTTTGAGGGTTTAGGTGTCTTTGACCTTACCGCTACTAGCCTGTTTTCTCAGACTCTTTAACAACTTGGGTTTCTGTCTCTTCCTGCAGTGTCTTCAGAGTTCCTTGTTCATAAGGAAGTTATTTTTACCTTGGACCAATTATATTCCAAGAACCCTAGACATTTATCTGAAAAGCCAGACAAAAGTTTTAGTGTGTGTATGTGATTTGATCACCTTAGATACTTTTCCATTAATCTGATACCTAACTCAGGTTTGGAAACTGAGTTAATGTTTTTAGAATTTTATCATTAAATGCTCACTACCTAATGGTACCCAGAAAATACCATGGTCCAACCTTTATAATCAAGTCTGGACAACAAAACTCCAGAAGCAATGCTTTTTTTTTTCCTTTATTAGCAAATGATGATGGGATGCAGAGTAATACAGCATTGATTTTTTCCATCATACATCCTTTACATCACTTCTAACAGAAGCAATACTTTCTGTACCAACTCACTTCAAACTTAGTAACTAGAATAGGATGTGTCACAGTTTAATTGTATGGGAGTCAGCATAATATTTCACACAAATTATGGACTAGTGACTTCCTGATTAATTTTACAAGGCTTATAGAAAAATATAGGAAATGGCAAGACATTTCATTATTTTTACCTTATTTAGGTTGGAGGAAACGATGTGTAGGAATAATATTAAAATGAACTTAAAGTGTTGTGAACATGCAGTTGTGTTATATAATAGAATGGCAATGAAATAGGACCAGATAGTCTGCTTTTTTCATTTGGACTGATTAAAGAATGCTGTTTTAATGTTCAATAAAAATGGACTTCAGAGCTTGAAGAAAATAAATTATATTTGCTTTTTTCTTTTATTTGTAGGTTTTTTTCCAAAGCCTCCATGACTTGTTATTTCTCAAGGTTAACATATTCCAACTAAGCTTTCCAGCAAGTATTTGATTTATTGAAGCACACGTAGCTTCTTACTGAATGGGATTGCTGAACCTCTTCTAGTGTATATTTTCAAAGTAAGTGTAGTGAAGCAAAGCAAAAATTGTGTCTCTTTTGTGAATGTGAGTTCGAGCTCTCCTGGCAGAACACTTAGTTTCCAAGATGAATGTTCAATTGATACTGGATGGAACTTTTTGTCTTTCTGCAAAATAAACGAACTACACTGTGGCTTTAACTTATTTATGTATTTACCTTAACAAGACATGGTAATATAGTGTGTGTAATTCTCTTCAGAATATCATGTGTCAAAATGAGAACAAAATAATTGCTTTATTATTAATGAATTAGACTCATTTTGGGACTATATGGTAGAAACCCAGCTAACGAAGTAGTGTGTTATTAAAAATGATAGTTTACTATAACTTAATGTACTTATGATATACCTTTTAAAATGAGTAAACTAAAAAATTAAGAGAGCCAGGCATGGAGGCACATGCCTGTAATCCCAGCAACTTGGGAGGTAGAAGCAGGAGCATTGCAAGTTCAAGATCAGAAGCAGTCTGTGTAATTTAGTGAGACCCTATCTCACAAAAGTAAAAACAAAAATGGGCTTGGGTTGCAGCTCGGTGGTACAGTACTTGCAAAGCATGCAAGCTCAAGGCCCTGGATTCAACCCTCAGTACTGGAAAAAAACAAAACAAACAAACAAAACAAAAAAACAACAAAAAAACCTTTAGAAACATTTAAATGTATGTGATACTAACAATACATTTGGACTATAGAAATCATCCAAATATCAGGCCTCGGTAGTATTTTATTTTTATTTTACTTTTTATAGATTTGTTTCTTATCTCTTGATACCAGTATTTTAAAAACATGAGCTTAAATATACATTTTATGCACTAAATTATTTTTCTGACCATCAATTATCAGAGTAACTAAACTTTGCAACAACTTTCATCCTTAAGCAATGAGATGTTTAAGATACTTTTCATTATTTGCATCTAAAATAATAACCCCTATTCACTTAGATTTTCTGTTTCTTTCTACTGAGATTTTCAACAAGAAATGTGCTTGTTTTGTATATTGACTGATAAATAGTATGAGAATAATGAGAGATATTAAGTCCTAGGAAAGAAATTAGATCTTTTTGTGATGTATATTAAAATACAGATGTTCAACCAATTTTTTACTGTGTTATATTTATATACTTTGGTTTTTAATATATAATTGTTTCCAATTATAACATTAACATGTTTGAAAGTTGTCTATTCTCAAAAGATCCTGCTATATGACATTAGCTTGTTTAACTTTTTTGGAAGAACTTCTATTTTTCTAGAGGTTGCAGAAATCCCTCAGATTCTCGTCAAATACTGTCCTGACATAAAATTCAATGTGGAAACTCCCTATTGATGTCAAAACTCATAGTCTTGTTTACTCTGACGAAGAAGACTCACTTTTAATGCTCTAAAGTTGACAAATGGGATACATTGAAATACTCAAAAAAGCAGATATATCTACTGTCATAATTCTTGGGAAAACTGTTTCAAATTCATTTTATGATCTAATTTTTTTAACCATTTAATTTCATTTACTAAATTGCCCCACTTAATCTCCCTCAATCCAACCAAATCCATTGGAGATTTTTTAAATCTGACCTTTAGTACTTTTACTAAAGCTTTTATTACACATGCTCCGCCAGGGAAGAGGTTGTTCATCTTGATATTCTATAGTGTATAGTATAACAATTGCTTTTCATTTTTATACTATAAAATTATTTATATAACATTGTTTTTTTGTGATATAGTGGTGCTTTATTTTCTTTTTCTTTTCTTTTTTCCCCACACTATGGGTTGAACTTCCTGCAGCCATACCACTGTGGCATCCGATCCTGTCAGATCTTGGAAGCTAAGCAGGGTCAGGCCTGGTTAGTACTTGGATAGGACACCACCTGAGAACACCAGGTGCTATAGGCTTGGGAGAAGGACCCAGCAACCCACTCCCAAAAAACAATCAACCAATGATAACCCTATGAATAGCAGAGAAGCAGCAACAACAGTATTTCACCTGTTGTATGTAGGGTTGCTATGAGTCAGACACTGACTTGATGGCACCTAACAACAACAACAACATAGGCTGAACTCAGCACTTGCTAGACAAGTGCTATAGCACTGAGCTGCAATGCCAACCCTGTCTTTAATTTTCAATTTTGAGACAGGATCTTACTAAGTTGCTCAAGCTGCCTCTGGCCTTAAACTCATGATCTTCTTTCCTCAGCTTCCTGAGTAGGTAGGATTACAGGCATACACCACAGTGTCAAGTCATTGAATGTGTTTTGAAAGCACTCTCAAAACCTATCTTTGCTTCTTACTTTAAGATAGAGGATTCCTTTTCTTATCAAGAGACAAAAGTCTTTCTGTATCAGGACTTGACTTCAAATGTCACTAGTTATGACAGCCTACTTCACCAGGTTTTGTTTCTTTTTTCCATAAATTTTTTTTATTAGAAGTAAATCTCTATTAAAGGTTTCTACATGCCTTTATAAATGATTACCAGGGCTTTGTAGAAGA
This sequence comes from Pedetes capensis, assembly GCA_007922755.1. NCBI lineage: Eukaryota > Metazoa > Chordata > Mammalia > Rodentia > Pedetidae > Pedetes > Pedetes capensis. The sequence goes on along the minus strand of VMDO01022798.1, from coordinate 5,152 downwards.
AATGTATGGCCTTCTCAACATTTACCTAATAAATTCCTTACAAATTATTATTTTCTTTGTTTATGTAGTGTTCATTAATTTGTAAAAAATAATTTTCACATAAATGATGCCAATGCAATTAAATTGGTTAAAAATATTTGAAATCATCAACTCAAATTTTTTAGATTATCATAAAAGGGATGATAAAAATAAAGAGAATGTTTAAATTTTAAAAATTATTACAGTAAAAGATGCATTGTCATTAATCACCCTCAGAATACTGCCCCAGGATTGAAACATGCTCACCTCATTGTTCTTCCGAAGCAGTTCTGGAAGTCCTCTTTTATGAGTGCTTTTAGTTGTACTGTCATGGCTGCCTCAGTGTCCCTAATGGATCCAAAGCATTTACCTTTCATGGTCATTTTGACTTTGGTGAAGAGTCAGAATTTGCACAGTGCCATATATGAGATAATAAGGTGGATAAGGGCACACTATACTATTTTTATTTGACAGAAATAAAACATTACCTGGTGCTGGGTTATGATTGATATGCTTTTCTTTTTCGCACATGGAGAACTGGGTGATTTCCATTAAGAACTCTGAATTTTGGTCTTAGGATCATAACCATAGTTGAAATCTGTCAAACACTGTTGCTAATATTTGACTCATTGCTTCCTGTATTGAAGATCCCTGCCTTTCATTGGATGATACTCAGCAGCATAGTTCACTGTTTTCTCTGGTCTTACTTTGTATCTCAATAGTTCTGCTTTAAGGTATGATAATTACATCTTCACATTATAAACAAATACTAATACTTCAAAGTTGCTTGAGGGGATGTACCAGGAGAAAATTACTTATGCTTTATAAGAAAGATAAATACTCAACTTGTCCATCCTCTAGACATTCAATCTCAAGTTTTAGAGAGAATAATTTACTGATATCTTTATAAATTCTCTGTGTGGCTTTCTCTTTTCACTATTCTTATAGAACACAAAAGGGGTTATTTAGCCTTATTGTACTTCTGACTACTTTTTGTTTCTTTTTTTGTAGTGTTCAAAATTATGGAGACCACTACCAAGAAATCAAAATGTGTAGCTCTTGAATATCTAGTTAGCCCACTAATAATTAGTAACAGAACAGAAGGTTATTATATTGAGTTACTCAGATGATATATTTTGAAACTCATGTTCCCAGAGAATGTTTTCTTTTATTAATTCAATATGGATTTTTTTAATGTAAGTAACTGTAGTTTGTGCTTTACATTTTTCTGTTCAAGCAAAATTTATGAGAACCTATTCCCAAGTTGAAATTTTGGAATTTTTAGCACTAATTTTTCTCCATGTTGATGTGAAATCAGAATTTTGTTTGAAGAAATCTTGCAGCTGCCCCTTTAGTGTCTTTGCCAAGCATATGTGCAGGTGAGTTATCACTAGAGTACAGGAGTAAGCTCCCAAGGGAATGATGACTCTGGCTTCCCCTGGGTTATTTGCTGCATCACAAGCTATGTGGACTTCAGACTGTGTAATTTTTAATTCGCTACTTCTTTCCTCAAACACTTGACTGTGCAAACAAAATTCCTGCAGGAGTCTGCAGAAAAGTAAAGTCCATAAACTTGAGAAGTTTACTAAAAACATATGCCCAAGCTTCACCCATGGAAATTCTGATTCTGTAACTTCAGACAAGAGTTGGGCAAATTTATTTGTTATTTTAAACCTGTAGTTGATTCTTTAGAAAACAATGAGCATTAGAAACTACTTTTGGACGTCCTTTGAGTTACATTTCTGAATCATGTCAGAGAACCTGAAACTCACAGTTTCCAAAGAAAACTGCAAATTTGATCTGAACTTTCTTAGCAGGCAAAGCTAAGCAGGCAATGAGGATGCACATATTAGAATACTCCCAGTGACTCTTCTGGAGCCCACTGAGTTTACTAGTGCCATCCTGGCTCAGGTTGAGCCATTGAACATCACAACTGCCCTGCTCATTGGAGTTCTTTATCACATGTGATAGTGTCTTGGCAGGTGTGCCAACATTAAGATTCCCCTACAATGCCAAGACCCTCTTCTCTTTGGACTAAGTTCCATTTCCACCTCTGTAATACAATCTCTGTTTGCCCAGCAGTTATCTTTGGCTTTGATTCTCACATCATTTTGTTTGAGTCTCTATTAATAGCTGTATTATACTGATGGGTTAGTCAAGTGTTTCTTGTTCACTCTTGGTGTTCCCCTTGAGTACATGGCCTCCATCTTTTTTAGCACTTATACTCTCATCAGCATCTAGCAGGGAAACTTTTATAAAGTCGTGCTTATTGAAAAGTTATCCGTAGATCCCACACATGAGCTAAGTTATCAGAGGATAAGTGATATTGTTTAATTCACAAAGTAAATATGCAATCAAGTATAACTATGATATTGTACTGTTGTTATTGTTGTTAGGTTCCATCGAGTTGGTATCTGACTCATAACAACCCTACATCCAACAGATGAAACTATTTTGTGTTTCTCTACTATTCATAGGGTTTTCAATGGCTGATTGTTTTTTGGGAGTGGGTTGCTGGGTCCTTCTCTCAAGCCTACAGCATCAGGTGTTCCCAGGTGGTCTCCCATCCAAGTACTAACCAGGCCCCACCTTGCTCAGCAACATGATCAGATGCCACAATGGTATGGCTGCAGCCATGGTATTATATTAGTTTTCTATTACTGTTGTAACAAATTGCCATAAACTTATTGGCCTAGAACATCACAAACTTATCATCTCACAGTTCTGTAGGTCAGAAGTCCAGATAGACCTGGATAGTTTTACTACTTAGGGCCCAATAGGGCCAGACTCAACATTTCAACTCACTTATATTTGCAGGTACAGGGGAAGTCCATTTTCAAGTTCATTTAAGTGGTTGGTATGATTCAGTTCCTTGCAGTTGTGTGGGGTGTTGCCCATTGCTGGTCTTGGTCAGGTTGTTGGCCACTGGCCGAGGGCAAAGCTCAGCCACTAAAGACCTGCTGGCTGATGAGCATTGCTGGAATTGCGCCACCTGGAGAGGAGGCTTATGCCCACAGCTGCTCTAAGAAGCCTTGAAAAAGGCAGGCTCACAAGCTTATGCCCTTGGCAGTTCCTCACTTCTAGGCTCTTGAATGAAGACTCCGACTCTTGCTGTACAGCTCTTTATTGCTTCCTTTTCTAGGTCAGTGAAATGGACCCGGACTACTCCATGCACTGTTCTTTTATCCCCCTTTGAGGCCAAACAGGGACCAATCAGAGATTGCCACCTCATATGGGGTGAGAAAAAAGTATCAATCAGAGGTGGTTCCCAAACGGTCCAATCAGGAGCCATTAGGTGATTTGGAAATAGCCAATCAGGTGTCAAGAGGTCTGAGGAGAGGAGTTAGACACCAGCACCATCTTGGGATGCTTGACACCCAGGAGTTCCTGCATGTAGGGCAGAGGTTATTGCCTGGGGAATGAGTCCCAGACCTCCAAGTGGGCCTAGATATGCCTCAAGGCAAACTGCCTTCCTAAACCAGTCCCCTACACAGTTGAAGGCTTCAGGTCCTGTTTCCATATTGACTATCAGCGTGGATACTCTCTCAGCTCCTAAAGGCCACCCATATTTTTGGTCTTGTTATCTTTTAATCCTCAAATTAAGAAGCATGAGTCCTTAAAATCTCAAGCTCTCTGACTGCTCTTTCTAATGTATGACTTCTGTATCCAGGTAGGAAAATTCTAAACTTTTAAGTGCTCATGCACTAGATTGGACTTCTGTCATCCAAAATAACTTTCTTATTTTAATGACTCTTCAGTAATCCAACTCACCCACATCTGTCAGTTTGTTGCACTGTGGGGGCTTGTGTGTTGCTACAAGGCTGAAAGCTATGCCACTGGTATCTCAGATACCAGCAGGGTTACCCATACTGGACAGGTTTCAGCTGAGCTTCCAGACTAAGACAGACTAGGGAGGAGGAACTGGTGAACCATTCCTGAAATAACTAGCCATTAAAAACCCTATAGATAGCAAAGAAACACTGTCAGATATAGTGCAGGAAAATGAGCCCCCCAGGTTGGAAGGCACTCAAAAGACTGCCAGGGAAGAGTTGCCTCCTCAAAGGAGAGTCTACCATGATGACATAAATGGAGTAAAGCCCCAGGGATCTCCATTTGCTGATGTTGCACAACTCAAAATGAGGAGAAACAACTGTAAATATCCATTACATCCATTAATAATTGAAACATAGAATGTATGTCGTATGAATCTAGGAAAATTAGAAATCATTAAAAGAGAAATGGAGCACATAAACACTGACATTCTAGGCATCAGTAAAATAGACAGGCATGGGCCATTTTGAGTCAGATAATCATATGGTCTACTATGCTAGGAATGATAAAATAAAGAGAAATGGGGCTGCATTCATCATCAAAAAAGACATGTCAAGATCTGTCCTGAAATACAATGTTGTCAGTGATAGAATAATATCCATACGCCTACAAGGAAGGCCAGTTAATATGACTATTATTCAAATTTATGCACCCGCCACTAAGGCCACAAATGAAGAAAGGGAAGATTTCCACCAGCTTCTGTACTCTGAAATAGATCAAACATGCAATCAGAACATACTGATCATCACTGGTGATTGGAATACAAAGGCTGGAAATAAAGAAGAAGGCTCAGTAGTTGGAAAATATGCTCTTAGAGATAAAAATGAAGGTGGAGATTGCATGATAGAATTTTGTCACACCAATGACCTTTTCATTGCAAATACATTTTTTCAACATCATAAACGGAGACTATACACATGGACTTCATCAGATGGAACATAAAGAAATCAAATTGACTACATATGTGCAAAGAGACGATGGAAAAGCTCTGTACAAAATATCAAAACAAGACCAGGTGCTGACTGTGGATCAGACCATCAACTTCTCATATGCAAGTTCAAAATGAAGCTGAAGAAAATTAGAACAAGTATACGAGAGCCACAATATGACCTTGAGTCTATCCCACCTGAGTTCAGAGACCACCTCAAAAATAGGTTTAATGCATTAGACACAAATGACAGGAGACCAGAAGAGTTGTGGCATGACATAAAAGATATCATTCAAGAAGGAAGCAAAAAGTTCTTAAAAAGACAAGAAAAGAAGAAAAGACCAAATTACATGTCCAAAGAGACACTGGACCTTG